>JAHBCN010013636.1:0-24176 GCA_019359885.1 Listronotus oregonensis
TAAGCAGTACAGATACAGAATCTCTTCGAGTACACTTTTTTTGATTTTAAGTAAGATACTGGCATTTTTAAATGGTATTTATTTGTTTTTTGAGAACGCGTGTCATAAGAATTGTCAGTGCTTGTAAACTTTAGTAAAAATAACGGAATAAAGTATAAACCAGCCAAAAAACTATGGGCACAGTAAAAAACACCACTTAACGAGTTTTAAAAGACTCTTTTCATACGAGTGTGTTGGTTAGCTGGCATGCTCTGAAAGATTTATTAGGCTAGCAGGGGTAAATTAGCAAACCTTGATTAAAAAAAATCATTGAAGCTTGTAGCTAATTTGTTGCTAATTAGTTGCAGAATGAGAATTTTGTTGCGTTCATGCTACATGCTACCTTGAATTTCACTTTTCACCAAGTTATCCACGGTAGTGATTTTGTTGCTGTTCAAGCAAGCACTTAATTGCTTCTATAGTACCAGTAAATTTAAATATTTATATGAAAGCGTGCAGTGTTGCCAAATCAGGGTCTTTTCTAATAGCATTTTCATGTCTGAAATACAATTTTTGGGAAAATAAAAAAGCCGCTTTCAGTAACCAGACCTAACCATGGCCAACCTTTTAGACAAATTCAACAGCCTTTAGTTCTGATCGGTCATGGTTAGTTCTGGTTAGTTAAAGCGGTTTTTTATTTTCCCCATTTATATTTAAGAGGTTACAACTTGCTGACCCAAAGTTGCATGTAACGGAAAAATGTAAAAATATAAAAATATCGGTGGATGATTAGAAACTATTTTGTTGCTTGTACTATAAGAGCAATTGAGTTCTTGCCGGCACAGCAACAAATTCTCAGCCGTTGATAACGTGGTGAAAAATGAAGTTCAAAGTAGCAATGTTAAAAAAAAAAATTTGATATTACTAATTTATAGCAACAAAATCGTGTGATACAGTCGACAGGTAATTAAGAATCTTTATATAATATAGCAGTTATTTCGATTTTTCGAAATCGGCTTGAGCAACAAAATCCTCATATTAACAACTTAGTAGCAACAAATTGGCTGCCAATTAGCTATAATTTACCCTGCTAGCCTGATAGATCTTGCTCTAAAGGCAACTGTCACACGTCACATAAGTATGCAAGGAGTCTATTTCAAACTCAGAGTTCGAAAATATCCTATATTTATTATAAATATCAAAATATCGGATTTATGATATATATTCGATATATATATATATATATATATATATATATATATATATATATATATATATATATATATATATATATATATATATATATATATATATATATATATATATATATATATATATATATATATATATATATATATATATATATATATATATATAAAATATATATATATATATATATATATATATATATATATATATATATATATATATATATATATATATATATATATATATATATATATATATATATATATATATATATATATATATATATATATATATATATATATATATATCCATTTTGTTAATAAACAGTTAAATTCTATAAATACAAAAGTTATTTAATGCTTCTTAAATACTCAATAGTGAAGTAAAATCGTTTCTGCACTTTGTCAATTACTTTCTTTGTAAAAAATAATGAAATAAACACAAAAAAACTTATTCTTTCGTAACGAAATTTTTCTGACACGACTGACGCCATTAATGCCGGCAGAAGTTTTGCCATTTATGGATTAGAAATTACTATTAGGGAGTGTGTTTTAACTCCACTCCAACGCCATCTACATTTGGGAACTAGAAATATAGTAACAAACGCCAAAAAATACTTAATAATATAAAATTTTTAAACCATTTTTGTATTGATATATATCGTAAAAAATCATTTGATATATATCGGATATATATCGGATATATATCATGACATATATCCATTGATATATATCTTCGAACCCTGTCAAACTATTTTTAAAAAAATATACTTTTTTACAAACATATTTTGCACAGTATTTAGCATCTTTTATTAAAATTTGTATTTCCTATATTAAAATAAGATGCAATAATTAAACATATAAAACGCCAATTAAAAAATAAATTGCTCAACAAAAAGATCGTACCATTTAATTTTTAGACCCATTTTCAAACTGCTGTAACTTTTTTAAAAATTAACATTTTTGAATATCTAAAACTAACTTCAAAATCGCGTTTCCTTTACTTTAAGCTGTATTGCATTTAGTTTTAGTAAGATGAATATTATCATGATGTACAGGGTGATCAATAGAGTGCTGCAAAAAAACCAAAAATTCGAGTGTGTCCCATTTCAGTGGTAATTCTTTTTGGTCGTTATAATATGGGTTGTTACCAAGGTCATATCAATATCTCTAGACGTTTATGACAGTTTTTGAATTAAGGACCTCTGGATTGCGATACACTTCCAAACGTCAAATTTTGGTAATCAATTCTTTAAAAAGCTATAACTGGAAAATGGATTCACGGATTTTAACGAGTGTTTCATATTCGGAAAGCTTATTTCATGTAGATTTTTTATGTCCTTAGGACTTTTTGATAGGCTATAATTTTATGAGTATACGGGGCCAACAAATAATAAAAACGTAGCTGATTTAGAAATCCTAAAGGGACCATATGTGTGTGTTTTGTTTTAAAAATGGCCAAGTTGAAATTTGTGTCAATATCTTGAAACGATTTCTACCGTTAATTGATTTATGCTGGTTAAGTGCCTGTTAACTTATTCAGCAAAAATGAAGCGTTATTATGGCATTAGGTCTGAATGGTAGGAATTTCAACAGCGTCTTAAAGTTTTAAACATTTTTAAACACAAATTAGGGTATTTGGTGTTGTACACCATTATATAGGGAGTGATCAACAAAGTGCTTACAAATTTATTATGGTATCCATAATTACCGCAACATTAGGTACAGAACGGCCTTGTTTGCGCAACATGTTTTAGATTAAAATTGTTAGGCTTGAAACTCTTTTTAGTACACTTCGGTGTCCAAAAACTTACCGCACTATATGTTTTAGTTGATTTTAGCTTAGTTTTGCCATTTTCAAAGAGTTAAACCTCTACAAAAAACAAAAAAATGTTTACTTGATACATTGAATTTATCTATAGCAGCGATACGTTTCTATAGCAACGGTGGAATAATGTCATTGTCATAAAACAGTTTATAAGTCAAACAAAACTTTTTCTGTTCTGTAGAGGTAATTTTACTCTTTAAAAATGGCAAAAATAAGTGAAAATGAACTACGAAATATAGTGCGGTAAGTTTTTAGACACCGAAATGTATTAGAAAGAGTTACGTGCCTAATAATTTTAATCTTAAGCCGATTACGTCAACAAGGCCGTACTATACCGACCATTGCAAAATTTTTGGGCACCACAATATCTGTTGTTATATGGTCCCTTTGGCGTTCAATAATTTACCCTATATTTAGGATTTCTAAATCAGCTACGTTTTTGGTATTTGTTGGCCCCGTATACTTATAAAATTATAACGTATCGAAAAGTGCTTAAGACATAAAAAATCTACATGAAATGAACTTTCCGAATGTAAAAGACTCGTTGAAATCCATCAATCCATTTTCCAGTTATAGCTTTTTAAAGAATTGATTACCAAAACTTGACGTTTAGAAGTGTATCGCAAGCCAGAGGTCCTCAATACAAAAACTGGCATAAACGTCTAGAGATATTGATATGACCTTGGTAACAAACCATATAATAACGACCAAAAAAAATTACCACTGAAATGGGACACACTCGACTTTTTTGTTTTTTTGCAGCACTTTATTGATCACCCTGTACATCATGATAATATTCATCTTACTAAAACTAAATGCAATACAGCTTAAAGTAGAAGAAACTCGGTTTTAAACTTTGTTTTAGATTTTCAAAAAAGTTAATTTTTAAAAAAGTTACAGCAGTCTAAAAATGGCTCTAAAAATTAAATGGTACGATTTTTTTGTTGAGCAGTTTAATTCTAAATTACTTAAACGGGAGTCGCATTTTTAAAGAATAATTTAATATGTTCCTTTTTTTTCTTAAGTCATAAATTTTCCATAGGTTACTTTATACCTTCTCCGAAATGTGTGAGGTGATAAACTTAATAATACATTTGCAACATTTGTTGTTATTTCCAAAACATCGAAAGTAGTTCCGGTAAAATTTCAAAACGCTTTCTGAAGAACACTGTAATAGAATTTAAATTATCCAAAATAAACACAACGATTTCAAAATACAAAAGTGTCATGTTTTTCCAAACATATTTTTTATGTATTTATTTCTCTCCTAAAGATTTTTTTATGAGTTAATAAAAAAACTATAAAAGTAGTTTACATCAAAAATTTTTATCTAGCTAGTTTCGACCAGATTATACATTTGTATGCATCCCACGATTACCTTATAATCCTATTAAATTTTAAAACTTAAGAAGCTTATAAACTCACCTAAACACCTTTAACAGGCGTGGTTTTTAAAAAACCGTACATTAAAAATTAGCTTTTTTATTTTTAACCTATACAGAACATTTCCTTCCTTATTTCTTTATTTATCGAAAACTGCCTGTGGGCGAAAATGCCAGCACATTCCAAGTATGATGCCTTGTTTGGTTCTAAACCATCCGCAATTATCCAAATGTTATTAAAAAGTTCAACAAACAACAACAAAGTATAGTGTCTAATGAAATAGGGTATTAGGAACCACTCCATAATACTGAAATTGCTTACGCATCACTAAAAGGCTGAGAGAGTTTTATTTTGAATCCTGGGAGGTAAAAACAAGATTTTTTCGCGCCTTACCAGACTTTTCTCCAAAGAAACGTTGTATCTTTTAAAGCACGTTTCTATTTTTTGGAAGCCAATATACAGAACTTCTATAGTACCTTACGTTATAAGTCCAGTAGGTTATTTGTTACAGTACGAGTTAGACATTATGGACCAGAGCCGCTTTCCAGCCTGCCGTTTTGTGCACGCAACGAAGCACCTGTGCGCCTATATTCTCCAAGCAGACGTTCCAGCCAAGTTTTTTGACTTTGCGTCCGACGCGCAATAATTGCTTTGCCCTTTCCCCTGAAGGACCTACCTTTCATTTCGTGTTCGAAGCCTAAAGGCGCGTACTGACTTGAGCAATTTTACGCGCACGAAAGGTTTGCGCGGAAAAATGCTCAGGTCTGTACGGGGCAAAAACGTGTGCGCGCATGAAGTTAACCCGCACGAACGCTATCCGTCACTCGTCGGTTTCTGGAAGACATCAAAGAATATTTACGCGCAAATTTGCTCAGTTTGGACGGTATTTGTGAATGTAAAAGGTTATGCGCGTACAGTGTACATAGATTTAAATGAAAAATAGTTTATACTCAAGTTGAAATTTAGGTAAAAAGATGGAGTGGAGTAACGAAAAGTGCTTGCAGTTAATTGACGAATATGAAAAACATCCCATTTTATGGCAAGCCAAACATCCTGAGCATTTTTCACGAAATAAGAAATTTGATGCATGGGAAAGTATTGAACAATTTAAAAGTACAAGAACATGAAGTAAAACAGAAAATTAACAGTCTGTTAGGATCATTTCGAAGAGAAAAAGCTAAAGGAGTCAAAACGGTTGGGACAGGAAAAGGTATGTATTCATTAGTTCGTTCTAGATTCGTAGTGAATAGAAGATCACTGCGTGTGTCTTTTAATTTTATATTATTTCTAGTGCCCTAGAATTAAGTTGTGACAATTTCCTTGTTATTATTTTTACTAGAATGGACTATTTTTACTGTTAATAATATACAGGGTGCATCAGAAAAAATACATATTTAAAAAATTTGTTCATATAAGTTATTTTTGTCGATTATTTAATTAATATTTCTTAACAAGAAATGTTTATTACAGGACGGACGGAAATATACATATCTAAATGGTTTGCGTTTGAACGTATGCATTACTTACTGGACAAGGATGAACCCAGGTACAAAAGACACAGAAAAGGTAGGTGCTTTCAACTTTAGCAAACATATTTTTACAGAATTTTGTTTTATTTTGCACGGTTTTTTAAATGACGGTTGTGTTTAAGGAAAAATACAGGTAAAAAATATTATTTAGATTTAGTTTAAGCATAATTGTCTTGCCACATTAAGCGACCATTGTTTACAAAATATAGAGCAAATTCCTCTCGAATGTCTTTTGCCTCTTTCGTTGCTCTTCGAGGTATGTTTCTAATTGGAAGTAACGATGATAGGTCATTTGTTGGATCTCTCCAGTTTCCTGGCACATACTCTCCATTAATACAATTGTCGAATGTTCCGGGGGGGTTATACAATGCCCTCGATTCTTTATTTCTTCTTAAAAAGTTATGAAGATAAACAACAGCCATCCAAAAGTTGTGCTTTCTGCTCTAAAAGCATAGCTTTTCTTAGTACTCGAAACACAACAGACGAAATTCCGAATACGTTTTCAATTATCCTACGAGCTCTACTGAGCCTGTAATTAAAATCCGCTCCCTTGATCCTTTCTGATATGTCCCTGAGAACGGCTTCATCAGATAACTGCTCAATGGAAATGCTTCATCTCGAGAATTACAAACGGTACGGGTTGGTTTCTTCCTGGTAGGGCTTTTTCTGCAGGGACGTTTAAACTATTCATCTGCAATTTCTTGTACAATGTGCTATGTTTGAAAACACCGCCATCAGAAATTCGACCTTGGCACCCTACATCGGCGTATATAAAATTGTAGTTGGCGTCACAAAAGCAAATAACACTATACTAAATTGGGATTTATAGTTGTAAAACTCACTGCCACTATTTATAGGAGCTTGTGCACTATATGCTTTCCGTCCATGGCCCCCAGGCAATTAGGAAAATTCCACAGTTCTTCATATTGTTGTGAAACTTCCAACCATTCTTCAGGAGCTACTGGCATCTGAAAAATATCTATTTTGTAATCCAACAATAAGCATCACCCTTAAGTAAAGTCGTAATTAAAACGTTAGCATATTCTTAACAAAACTGTTTTATATTATTATCAAACATGTTTGTTCTTAGTTTTTGTGAACATCTAACTTTCAGGCCTTTGAAAATGTTGAGACACAAAATGAGCCTGATACTGTCCAGCATCAACCATTGAGCATCAACGAAGAAGATTCAAATTTAGAAACAATACCCGAGTCAGCCCACATTCCATCTTCAATCCAAGATAATTTACAAACTGAAACGGAGCATTTTCAGAGTCCACTTTCTCAAAAACCAAAAAGAAAAAAACTTAGCAATAAAAGCGAAGATGCTAGGTTGGAAGATGCATATAAAATTTTGAAACAGACTATTGCAACTCCAGCGGAACCGCAAGATGAATTTTCGAGCCTACGGTACATATATTGGAAATAAATTGCGTGGTTATACCAAGAGAGCTCAAGCGAAGTGCAACATTCTTTTAATAACATTCTGTACGAAGCTGATCTCGGCAGATACGATTTTCACACGTCTACTACATATCCATATTATGCTACCAATTCGCCGTTTCAAAACCATGTCATTCAACCCAATGTATCTCCACATCCTTCCACGTACTCATCATGTTCTACTCCATCACCGTCTGCCTGCTCTACTGCTAATCCCAATTCAACTACTACACACAATCTACAATATACCTCACTGAATTTCACCTCTCATGCAACTCCAAACCAAAATTCTATTCCCGCTTCTGATGCAAATCTGAATCCGATAACTAACCTCACTTCACTGGATATGCCCGATATTGAATGCAGTTTCCAAAATTAAAAATTGTTGACTTACTGTTTAATTTATGTTATTCGAATATATTCTTAGTTGTTATAAACCTCGTTACTGATGTTAAAATACTAATTTCTTTTTAAAACGTAGCTTTTAAGTTTCTGAATTAAAGATCGTTCATTTATATATACACTATTATGTAAATAAAACATATAAGTGATAATGTTACAAATTATTCTTACCTTTACATTTTCCTTTAGAGAATCACAAAGAGCCTTGCACGTTTCTGGAATGATGGAAGATATAAGTTGTTTTGAAACTTTAAAAAGATATTGCATGCTTGTATACGAATCTCCGGTCGCTAGAAAGTAGAGTTATAGCTAGTCGTTCTTTAACCGGAACAGCGTTTCTAAATTTCGTATCCATTTTGCTTATTTTAGGACCGATCATATTGATTAGTTTTTCAAAATCTGTCGAGGACATACGAACAAAATTTTGAAATTGTCCGCTAGTTTCTTGAAATTTTAAATCTCTTAACAAAGAAGATCCACTGTATATCTGCCTGCTTCTGTACAACTGTGTAATCCACCATCGCTTATCCCGGTTTTTCTTCTGTCTAAGTATACTATGAATTACTACGTAAGCTGCACTTGCTATTATGATCTGTTTCCTTCTTGACATCTTTAAAAACTAAAAACCGACGCACAACCCGAGCACCCATAAACGCGTACAATAATTGCTTTCAAAAAAGGTAATCAAAATCACTCGCATGAACGTGTGTGCGCGCATAGCGTTCGTATGCGTAAAATTGCTCAAGTCAGTACGCGCCTTAAGATACGTTTTTAAAGGTTAGATAAAAGTAAATTCGTTTCGTCACGTTCCAGGTGGCGTTTAAAGCACGAAGGCTAAAGCCATTAAGCTCATGCGCTTCAAACGCAGAACAGATGGCAGCTGGAAAGCGACTCAGGTGACGCTAGGAGCCGAATCAAGAATGTCTAAACGAGTAACTGTAACAAGTACTACTGGATGTGTACAATAACACCTACAATACAAGGACAAAGCGCTTAACTTAAAACCGATGCTGACGTCATGCTCTGGAGGCCTAGCGATTTTAACCTAACTTATTACGACCCTGTCCAATAACATCTGCTGCCCGGTCGCGGCTGACGTATTTAGAGCGACATTGCCAGATTGAGAATAAAAGTTTTTGTTTTTCAGTCGAACACATTACTGGCTGTACTATACAATGTTGCTGGTATAGGTGTTATCTGGCAACTCTGTTAGAGAATCGCCTGTTTCAATATGGACGTCGCGTTTGCATTTGCTTCGTGTTTACTCTCTTTGGGTCAATATATACTATATACTATAATAAGTGACGACAGTGTAGTGTTTAAAATGCCTAATAAGTGCTGTGTTCCTGGATGTAAAGGAAACTATGTGAGTGGAAAAAAAGCGCGAGTGTTTCGCTTTCCCAGAGACGAGAATCTTCGCAGAAAGTGGTTAACTGCTATTCCTCGCCAAAATTTTATTCCAAATAACAATAGCCGAGTGTGTGAGTCTCATTTTGAGGAAGGCGATTTTATTTACAAAATTTCCCAACAGGATACGAAAACGGGTGAGATCGTTTCAGTTAGTTTAACTTTGCCACGATTAAAACAAACAAGCGTACCTAGTAAATTTCCCAATTGTCCAAAATACTTGTCGAAAAACATTTCACATCGAAAAAGCAAAGATGAAAAACTTAAAGAATTGGAGGAAATTCGTTTTCAACAGGCAATAGAAGAAAGTAAACAAGAATATTTAGCGCATAAAAATTTGCGGTTTATGAAACTTTCTGAGCAACTCGAGCAATTATTTCAGGCTTTTAATTTGGGTAAGGGGTGGTTTACAGTAACTGATCAGAATGGCTTAACCATATTTAAAGTAGAACATACCCCAGGACCTTCAATTACTTGGGCTGTTGTAATTGCTAAGAATTTAGAAGTAAATACATATTTATATGGACAATTTTTGAGTATTCAAATAAATAATGCTAAAACACCTTTCTTGTCAAGTAATTTGGACGAAATAAGAAATTTACTGATACAATTGACAACTCGATGATTACACTTTCGTTAGGCAGTAACGATGATATCAAACATGATAATTCCAATCCCGATTATGATAATCTTGATCACAATCTTGATAATCAAGCAAATAATACAGAAAATATGTCAAAGCTTAATCGTGTTTTAAATTTTATGTCCAATATCCTCAAAAACTTAAAAATAGGGGATGAAAATTTATCAAAGGAATTGACTTTATTTCTGATCAGCTAAAATTGGAACATTACCAAAAGAACGGTATAGATATTCTACTACCACTATGGTTTTCTGTTCAATTTATATACAATTAGTCCTTATCATATAGATATTTACGAAATCATGGACCTATAATTTTGCCCCACCCCCAAACAATTAAAGGAGTCTGTAATAATTTTTTAACTGATCCTCATATCGATGAGAAAAAAGCTTTTTTAACATATGCACAAAACATCTTTAAATATTTAAAAGATCAAGACAAATATGTTAGTTTACTTATGGATGAAATTACATTGATCCATATTTGATTATAAAGTGGTAATGTGGTAGGAGCGCCAATAAATAATAGTGATTCGTTAGCAACATCTGCGTATACCTTTATGGTTACTAGTATTTCTTCAAATTTTAAAGAAGTTGTTCATATCGCCCCCAAATTTCTAAAATTAATCACGAATTACTTTTCAATTTTATCAAAACTATTATAATTCGTTTAGAGGATATTGGTTATAAAGTGTTTTGTGTACTTAGCGATAATAATTCAATAAATGGGAAAGCTATGTCTAATTTTTCACTAAAAAAAAGAACTCAGCATTGTATATCAACATCCTGTTAATCCAGAAAGACCTTTGTTCTATTTGTTTGATTCTGTCCACCTCTTAAAATGTATTTACACCAACTGGCTTAATTCAAAACCGAATCAGGCATTCACCTATCCTGACTTTTTTACCGGCTCCGACGGTCAGAAATGCGCATCGTTTTCCTCTTTAAAAAAATTGCACGATTTAGAACACGGTAAATTATTAAAATTCGGCTATCCCTTAAATTTAAAAGCTCTTTACCCATCCAGTTTAGAACGACAAAATGTTAAATTAGCATTAAAAATTTTTAATCCATTTGTTGTTGAGGGCTTACAAAACTATGGAAAAGATATTAACCATTCACAAGATACTGCAGATTTTTTAAAAATTATAATAAATTGGTGGAGTATTGTAAATGTAAAAACACCACTAAAAGGAAAGCGTTTGCGTGATCTCTTTCAGGAACCTATATTAAAAGATAAATTAAATGATCCAAAAGTAGAATTTCTGAAAAATATGATTAATTGGTTGGACACTTGGCAATCTGCAAAATTTACTAACAAACTAACAAGGCAGACTCACACTGCCTTAACTCATACTGTTTATGGAATGTGCGAAGTTATTAAATATTGTTTTGACGAACTAAATTTAAACTATGTGCTTTTGGGAAAACTTCAAACCGATCCTTTAGAAAATCGTTTTGGAAAATACAGACAATTGGCTGGGGGGCATTATCATATCTCGATAAGGCAACTTTATGAATCTGAAAAAAGACTTAGAATTCAGTCAATATTAACATTAAAATCTTCCAATTTTGGAACTTTAAACATTTTCAAATTTTATGAATCACCCCACGAATTTCCTGATCATAATGAAGGCATTGTGGAGGGTTATTCTAATAAAATAGATGAAATATTTAGCAATATTATCATTGAAGACACCGATATAGACGATTTAAAAAGCCAAATGTCTGTAATTACTTATTTAGCGGGTTATTGCAGTCATATAGCTTTAAAAAAATTAAAATGTAATTACTGCAAAAATTTTTTTAATATACAATGAAGAAATTATTGTTGAAGACAACTTTAACCTGATAAATGATTTAAATCGGGGTGGTCTTCATTATCCTCGAGATCCAGTTGTCCAAATAGTGGTTTTTCGTATGTAATATTTCAAAAGGTACTAAATGACTTTGAAAATAAATTTCTAAATGTTTTTTCCCAAAAATCATTTTTATCTTTATTAATTTTTAAATTTTCTCGTTAAACAGGAACATCTAATATATTTTGAAGGTCAATACACACTCCGTAAAAACCATTATTGATATTTTATTGAGTTGTATTTCTAACACCTTAATTAAAAATTACTGTGGAAAAAAAAATGATCGATTAGGTAAAGGGAATAAACGAAAACTCAATACTTATTCGAAATGATTTTTTTAGGTAATTTATACTTATCAAAAAAATCAATAATGAATTGTATGATATTATTACTTATGATGTTTATCGACGTTATGACATTTTTCTATCTATGAATGTAAAAATATGCATCACTAAATAATTAAAATATAGTGTCTAGAGACATATTTTCCAGTTAACTACTCTTTTAATTATTATTATTTGTTTTTGTCATTACTTTTCTTATTTATTAATTTTTTGTGCATTATGTTAATCGCCAATACTGCAATCAATTGATTTAAAATATAAATATTTATGCAATGCCAGTAGCAGCATCAATGTTCGGTCGGCCTCCGGGTGATGACGTCACACCGCAGCACTTTGTCCTTGTAGTGTAGGTGTTATTGATGTGTATCGTAATGTATTTTATTTCATACTGTCTGGTAGACCTTCGATAACCTAAAAAAACCCAAAGCTTTAAATAAATCTGTATAGTATTCATTTGTGGCGCAATTCTTAGGTCTTCGGGAATGCTTTCGAGCATGGGAGCAATGGCCCCCCCAAAGTCCCAAAAATGAGTTTCCCGCGAATATTTGCCAAATTATGGGAATTAGAAAATTCTTGTTCAGACAAAAAATAAACATCACCTCGAAATCTACAAAAATGGTCCTTACCATTTTTTTCGCTACACCAATATATTTCGCAAAAACGGCCGTCGAAAAATCCGTAACATTCCACACTGGATAGATGTGGTAGTAGGCTAAAAAAAGGAGATGGGCAAAACCATTTTTTATCAAAACGCAAGGAAGATGGTGAAGGAAATTTTCTGGGATCATTAAACACTTGCTAATGTCTCATTATAAAAAAGAAATGTTAATAACAAACCATTTTTTTTTAAATATATCAATAAATTAATGAGATACTCCCAAAATATTGTAAAAAAAAACTTTGACCCCTTATTTTAATATTCTAGAAAAATCAGAATGGACCCAAACTTATATGCAATAATAGGTACGGATTTTCCCATTCCGATGAACTTTAAATGATCAAAAAATAACCATTGTTGCCCGAGTAATGAAACAATTCGTCCGCCCGCTTATAAATGAATCCATGAAGATAGCGGCATTCTGGCGGTAGAGCGGCAGCTGAAATGAGGGGACTTTTGGGTCCCGTTATCTCGAAAACCATCGATTTTTCAAAAAACATTATAAGGACCATTTTTGTAGACTACAAGACAATCTTTATTTTTTGTCCAAAAAAAAATCTCCAATTCGCATATTTTGGCAGATATTAGCAGGAAACCCATTTTTCGGTGGGAAAAGGCCATTTTCAGCCCTTTCCCACCTGTTAATGTTGATAAACTTTTTTTCGCTCGAAAGCCTAAAAGACCTAAAAATTGCACCACAAGGAAAAACTGTACAGATTTATTTACAGCTTTGTTCCTTCATTTACTGGACTATTAAGTCCGGTAGATTAGTCATTACAGTAACAGTGTTGCTTAGCGAGAAATGTCGGTAAGCAACACTTACCAGACTGTTTCTTTTTTATAAATCAAGGTAGGAATTTACAAATATTGCAACATGATATTTCCTTCCACTTGTTGCCTGTTGCCACAGGGAAAAAGGTGATGCGAATTTCCGAATATAATGTGATTTTTTTATTTTTGAAACAAATAATGATAGAAAACAGACTTTCAGTATGAAATAATTTACGTTATAAGTTGAATAGAATGTCTAAACGAGTAACTGTAACAAGTACTACCGGACATGTATTGTAATGTATTTTTTCTACTCCTATATAAGTAAGAACCTAATTACACACCGTCTACTTTATCAGTAAATCTCTAATTACAAAAACACTATACTGTAAGAAGCCAAACTGTGCGTAAGGGCAGTTACGAAATTATATATATATAATATATATATATATATATATATATATATATATATATATATATATATATATATATATATATATATATATATATATATATATATATATATATATATATATATATATATATATATATATATATATATATATATTACGTAACAGTTCCACAATCGCATTAGCCATGGACCCCAAAATCTTGAAAACTTTAATAGATTTTACGTAAAGCTGGCTATAAACAAATAGCATCGCCTTGAAAGCAAATGTTTGTATTATTATTTGTATTGTTACTTAAAGTTTACATAATCTTCTGCTTTTATTTATAAAAAAACTAAACATAAAGTTGTAGAAAAGTATAATACAAACTATGTTAACCATTACACACTCTTTCGAATTACGGTACTCGCTCACGCTCGTACCGTAATTTTCGAAATCGTGTGTAATGGGCTTCTTACCACTCTCGGTATGTAATATACTATTATTTTATACTGTAAGTTAAGTCCATTCTGTATCATTATTTAATTTCAAAAATCAAAAAATCACGTTGTATTCTGAAAATCGCTTTTTTTTTCTGTAGCAACAGTCGTTAAAGTGGAAGAAAATGTCATGTTGGCATATTTTTAAATGTTGATTTATAAAGATGAAACAGTCCGGTAAGTGTTGCTTTGTTGCGTAGCGACACTTACCGGCACTGATACTGTAGTAACTAACCTACCGGACTCAAATTGGTAATATAATCGAAGGTCTACCAGACAGTATGAAATCATTAAATTTACGTTTGTCTAACGGCGTTTTTCAGTAGCAAACTTAATGCACATTAAATTTCTCCCGACCATTTATAAAGGGGGAGGGTGCAATCACACTCAATCATCAAATTTAGGCGACTACCGAAAATGCTGTGATATTAACACAGGTAATAAATATTGATTTTAAATGACAGGACTTGGTGACAACTTTAACATGCAACAAATACGTCATACTATGTCATAATCAAAGACAAGCGTACCCGTCTATCTCCAGTGGTAAATACTGATTTCGTTTGGTTATAATTGGTTCAACACCTAAATTCGAATTATACTTTAGTTCTTGTCAATTTAAATTGTTGAAAAAACGTATAGGTAAAATCATGTTTTTTGTGGGCTAAATTAATGAAATTGTTATAGTGTTTTTTATTGGGTAACATTTTCCTTATCGGACTCCTCGCCGATTTTGATATTTTAAATAAATTATTGTCATTTAAGGTGATTCTCGAAAATAAAGTCTACAAGATTAATTGCTTCTTTGTTCTACAGAATTTGTCTAATCATATGTAGGGGATACAAATTGGCTGACTCTTAAAGTATTACACTGAACAAGATTTTTGGTGCCCTAATCTAGTATTTAGGGTCTAGTAAAAAATGGATATTAGAGTAGCCAAAAAAACTATGAATGAAGTTATTCGTGGAAGAAAGACAATTGTTAACGTAAAGAGAGGAAAGATAACCAGTACTTGGACTAAGTTTTGAAATACCTCAGCATTGATTTGAAAAAAGCTAAAAGAGTGAGCATTTACAATAACTACTATATGTTAATTAAAAAGAGAACTTACTTAAGACTTAAGCACAAAATTGAAGTGAAAGAAAGAAGAGAGGAAAAAAGTTTGTTAAGGACCTCAACATGCTAGACCTGGCCAAAGGCCTTAAGGAATATAATAGAAAATTCGCCAAAAGACTAAAGATAGTTGTTCTAGTTGATAAACTGCTGAAAGGATATCAGCTGTGGATCTTTTGTGGCGGAATCTGGATTTTCAAGCTATTAAGACTTGGCAACCCTTGTGCCGTCACACCGCCTTTTGGTCCGACGACAGATTTAAAGGGCCAGCCGTAAACTTTAAATCCTAATTACGTCAGAATTATTTTTTTCTAAAGAAATATATTTTTGTAGGCCGTTGCTTGTTAGTTTTTTCCGTTGAAAATACCCTATGAAATATAATAGATACGGATATTTTTAGATCTTATTATTCATAACATGGTCTAAAGAAAGTTTTTACATTTTAAGGTATTTTTGAAAAAAACATAACCCTCTTACCCTTTTACTATCTGAAACGGTACATTGTGAACCCAAAGATATTATTAATAAAATAATAATAATTTAAATATTTTTATTATAAAATTATCCAGTTTACTTCTCAGTGTAGTAATTTTATCAGTTCGACTGACCAAAACTGATTAAAAATGTAAAATCGCAAATAATTGCCAAATAAACTGATTAAATTTCAAATTAAAAGGTTTATGTAAGCGGTGATATAAGAGCTTTTTTTCATGGTATTATTTTTTGACATTATACGAACTTTATTGGAATTAGTTAAATATTTACTTAGTTTTACGGTAAAATACAGAGTGGTGTGCAAATAAATAACTATTTTTTTATATAAATAAATAAGTTTAATTAAGTTGATTTACTTAATTACGTATACTGGATAATACCAGAGTAAAGTCATACTCATTTTACATATTTAATTATTTATAAAAGCAAAAAGTATACACCAAATGCAGAGTTTCATTTTTCACTTGTTATTTATAACTACACAAATTTTAACCAACGTTTGACGCTCTTTTAAGGTAATTGTATGCTATTAAAAGATTTTAAGGTTGGAACCTCAAAAATCACTAAAATATATATCAAAGTAGTCCGGCAGTTGCAAGAAAGATAGTGCCTGCCTTATTCTTCATTCACGGAAGAAAAATTGCAACAATTTTTAAAAAGATAAAATAATTGTAGCAACATAAATTTGACCCAAAAATCTTTTAAACTGTAGAGTTACCTTAAGTGTTGTAAGTAGGCTTATGCCTCTTCAGTAATAGAGAGTCTTTAGCATCTCCGCTTGTCACGCAAGCGGCTCTGCACAATGCTTTTTAAATCCACGGAGCGATATTTACGACTTTTTTACTTAAAATTAATAATAAAATTAATTTTCAATAAAATCGTCACAAATGAAACCCAAAAATTTCCTTTTTTTTTTGGTAATGAAGAACCTTATTTTGATGTGGGTAATTTTTGTTTTAGAAAACTGAAAGCAAAGGCACGAGATAAACTACCTGGATTGGGAATGTGAAGCAAAAAGGTAAGTTACATTGTTGACATGTAAATATCACCATAAATCTTTTGAAGTTATTAAAAAATTGTTAAAATTACTGTCACTGCGCCAGTATTATTATAAAATTTGGCCAATCATGCCCAATGTTGTACAATGTTATTTTGAACATATGTAATAAGAGAATGTAGTTAAAAAAATTCCCGCAACAGTTTAAAAAAAATAATTAAATATAATATTTGTATTATCTTTAAAACACAAAACACTATTAGATCCTAAGTAACAGAAACAAACCATACAATATAAACGAACACACAAAAGATGTTATTTATAAGATCCCTTATAAATGTAATAAATTTTATATAGGTGAAACTTTAAAACCATTATTCAAACGCATAAAAGAACATGGAACAGACGTTAAAAACATAGAATTCCACAAATCAAAATTTGTCATTACGCATTTGAGAACAACCAATAATAAACTATATATATATATATATATATATATATATATATATATATATATATATATATATATATATATATATATATATATATATATATATATATATATATATATATATATATATATATATAAATAATATATATATTTATTATATATATATATATATATATATATATATATATATATATATATATATATATATATATATATATATATATATATATATATATATATATATATATATATATATATATATATATATATATATATATATATATATATATATATATATATATATATATATATATAAAAATAATATATATGTGGTCCATAATGAACAAATGGGAAACTTTTTATTTGCAATTTGTCAGAAAATTTTATTCTTCATAAAAGTTGGTGCATGGTCTCAAACTTATTAGCAGTAGTTACTTTTATTAAAAGTTGAAAAGTATACAGGGTAGGTCAAAAAATTGAAAACTGCTTAAGAGTAAAGTACCCTTATTTTAAAAAATATAACAAAATATTATAGGGAAAAGTTGTTTAGAATTTTAAAGTTATACCCAAATACCTTGCTTAAAAATATATTTAGGGAGTTTTAAAGTTCTATTAAATATCCTTGCAAAAACTTCAAATTGGGAATGGCAAAAAAAATATAAATTCAGTTTATATTACAAATATGTTTTAATTTAAGAACAGTAATTTAAAAGTAAGTTAGTTTTGGGTTCTTTAAACAAATATAAAATTAGAAAATATAAACATGCATTATACAGGGGAAATTCAAAAATTTCAAAAAATACTATAAATTTGAATAGAGGGCCATGACTTGGTATTTGGGTATAGCTTTAAATTCTAAACAACTTTTCCCTATAACATTTTTGTTATATTTTTTAAAATAAGGGTACTTTACTCTTAAGCAGTTATCAATTTTTTGACCTACCCTGTATACCTTTCAACTTTAATAAAAGTAACTACGCAATACAGTTTGAGACCATGCACCAACTTTTATGAAGAATAAAATTTTCTGACAAATTGCAAATAAAAAATTTTCCCATTTGTTGCATACTTAATGGACCACACTGTATATATATTATATATATATATATATATATATATATATATATATATATATATATATATATATATATGATTATAACAATTTTCTTTGCGGGCTCGTTTCTTTAAATGGGGATATATGTAATTCTAATATCAATTTTTGGTGGGGGAGAAACGTTTAATCGATGCACTTACGCACTGTAAGTAGTGGCCGTCAGACTCTGCTGTCGACTAAAGATGAACTGAGAAACATAGGTGTAAATTAAGGTTTTAACGCCCTGTAAAAAGACTATTGCTATTTAAGTCAAACGAATAAAGTATAATGATGTTACGATACAATTAGAAATTATTTTATAACACAAGAGAAGTCAAAACATTTTAAGACAAATTTTTTAGAAATTATTTACTGTTTTTGGGACAACCGTATCACTTGTCACTCCTTGAGACTTGGTATAAATTATTGACAAGCTATATGATCAAAAAGTTTAAATATTACCTGACTATTCATCTATTTTCCTAATATACCATTTACCAATCACTGTTATAATCACCACTCAAGATCTTCAAGTCACTTTTATTACACTTTATTTCTGGTTACCTTTGAACCTTACTTCGAATGTGTCACGTTACGATTGACACAGAGAAATTCTAAGAAGAAATTGAAAGCATGCCGCCACGAACCGTCTGGCACTACAATTCGGCCGACTGGGTTGGTCTGAGAGATTTCTTTGCCAGCTACCCTTGGGATTCTACCTGTTTCTCTACTTTCGATCCTTCCGAAATGTAAACAAATTACCGAAACAATTCAACTAGGCATTGAGACCTATATTCCCACACTAAAAGAACCCCATAATCTCAAATCACAAACCGTGGTTTTCTAAATCCTGTGACAAAGCCAGACTTTTAAAATTCAAGCCACAAAAGTTTCTTCAAAAGCCCAGTCCCGAAAATCGACAGGCTAACATCGAAGCGAGAAATCAGTATAATCAGACCATCTCAGAAGCAAAAGACCATTTTAACAATCGAATAAAAGATAAAGTTCTCTCTTGCTCAAATGGCAGTAAAGCTTTCTGGTCCTTTGCCAAAAATATTCTTCAGAACTTTTCCACAAATTCTTTTCCACCCCTAATCTCTGAAGATGGAATTGTCTCTACCTCCAAAGGAAAAGCTGAACTATTTGCCAAACAATTTGCTGCCAATTCTACTTGATCCTCCTACTAATCTTCCCTTCCAACAGTTGTCCTTTTTCATAAAATGTCCGATATAATTTTTTAAAGTTAAACAGATCAGGCGTATTCTTTTCTTCTTTATACTAAAAAATCGTCTGGGCTGGATGGCATACCAGCAATCGTCTTAAAAAATGTGCCCGAGCTTGCACCCATCCTAACTCGCCTCTTTCGAATCTCTTACGACACGGCATTTTCCCGAGAGTTGGAAAGCTGCACGTGTGCAACCTGTTCCCAAAGAAGTATCCAAAAGTCTCCCTTCCAACTATAGACCTATATCTCTTGTTTCAGTTGTTTGCAAAGTAATGGAAAATTCATTAATTCCCAAATCTTAAAGTATCTGGAAAAAATAAGATCTTACATGATGAAATATGGATTCGTCACAGTAGATCCACAGCTGATCTTCTTTCCTTTGTTTCACACAACTGGAACAAGTCCCTTGAGTTTCTTGGTGAATCTCAGATCGTTACTCTTGACATATCCAAAGCTTTCGATCAGGTCTGGCATGATGGGCTTCTTAACAAACTTCCTTCTTACGGTCTTCCACCTAAGCTTTGCTCTTGGCTTTCCAGTTTCCTTTCTAATCGACGTATATCAGTTAGTGTAGATGGTCATTCCTCCAGCTTCTACCAAATTAATGCTGGGGTGCCCCAGGGCTGGCACCCACGCTGTTTCTTCTACACATTAACGATCTTCTCTTTTCCACAATCAATCCCATTCATAGTTTTGCTGACGATAGTACCCTCCACTCTAGTATTCAATTTCTTAAGCCACCGTGTAATCCTGATTTCGAAAACAATCGCAGGTCAATGCAGATATCTCTTTCACAAGACCTCATTCTTATCCTGGATTGGGGCGCCAAAAATCTTGTTCAGTTTAATGCCTCGAAAACACAGTCATGTTCCCTGTCGCAAAAAAAAGTCTCCCAATGCTCATCCCTTACATATGAGCGGCCAAGTTCTGCAGAACAAAGAGTCATTTAATCTTGTCGGCGTTACTTTTGAGAATAACCTCAACTGGCACAAACACATTTTATCCATAGCTTCGGCAGGTTCAAAAAAGATTGGATTTCTCTTCCGAGCTAGAAAATATTTCTCTTCTTCCAATCTGTACACTCTGTATGGATCCCAAATCAGACCCTCTTTAGAATATTGTTCTCATGTCTGGGGAATGGCGTCCCCTACAACACTTAGCATTCTGGACTCCATTCAAAGAAGAGCCGTTCGTCTTATTAATGATCCAACGCTCACAGAAAGGCTTCCTCTTCTTGCCCACCGTCGAGCTGTAGGGGATCTGTCGCTCTTCTATAGGTATTTTCACGGCTTCTGCTCGGAGGAGTTGGCCAGTATAATTCCTTCTCTGGCAGCTCCCAACAAAGCAACACGTAGTGCAACTTTTATGCATCCTTTTACAGTTCAGTTAGAGAGGCCCCGAACTTCCAGCTTTCTTCGTTCCTTCATCCCTAGAGTGTCAAGACTATGGAACCTGCTGCCCGCAGAAGTTTTTTCTTCTCCTCCCAATGTCCAAAAATTTAAGTCCCGTGTGAACAAACTCCCTCTCACCACACTGAAGACACCCACGGTACGTTAGTACTTAGGCATCAGCCTTCGTGGACTGTCCCAAGATAAAAAAAAAACCAGCTTGGTCTAGAACACAAAGATAGTAATATTTATAATACCATAAAAAAACTACTATTTTTCTATCAAATACTTAAGGGAAAATTTCGGCTATTTGCCCAAAATGCAAGTATTACTTGTTCATGTCAACGGAGAAAACTTTTTCAGCTGCGGCTGTTATTTCAAGCGCAGACAGCTGTACTGACCCTGACCGTCCCTCGTCTCCCAACGCACAGGTCTCCGATCCTACCCTCTCTTTTTTTTTATTTTATGCTCTTGTTTTCTGACGCGCAAAATCTCAAGCCTTTATTGGATGCGCTATGTCATCACGAGTTCACGAAGCCTTTAGCTTTCTTTGCTAGAATTCCGTGATTGTCTGTGTTTGCTTAGTTATTTTTAGATTGGTAAAAAGGAATTTTATTCACACTTTACCGATTTTGCCAAAGTTATATGGGATTTTTACTCATTTAAAATAGATTTTCATTATTTTATAAACATTTTGAAAGAAATGTAGGCGTACTAGTTTACTTAAAAAAAAGGTTTTTTTTTAATTTTTGTAAAATTTTTGTAATTTTTTTTACTTCGAATAATTACTAAGATAATCTTAATTAACGAAGAATTATAGCCATAACGACTCACCCGGTCCCTCTCCACCCTATATACGCCAATGCTCAGTGATAAAATTTGAATTTGAAACACCCTGTACATGCAGTAACACTACAACGCTATTAACCGGATATAGGCATAATAAGTAAGATGTTTTTTGTTGGATATAATTTGTCAACATTGAAACCTGCACAATCCACGTAGAGAATATAGCGGATAGATAGCACAGGATATGAGCTGGTTTCACCTGTATATTTATAAACTGCCTTTAGGCTGTAACAGCTTAAAGCATTCATAGTTTATCCTTCCTTTTATACTTAATTATCTTTTTTTGGAATCAATGATTAAAACTAATTTGCCATTTATAACGAAGCCGCAGGCAAGTAAAAAAAAATCAAAAATATATTTAATGTCCCTATCCATATTTGTGTAATTTATTACTTAAAATACTTCCTGTATGTTTAACCTAAAACAATAAGGCAATGTCCTATGATCTATATTTTATTTTTAACGTCAGTATTTCCGCTGATATCGTCAATATTATTTGAGGATATTGACGTGTAGACTGTTCATTTAGTAACAGGGGCGCACTGGTTGACTGTTGGAATCCACCCCGAACGCATATATTTAAATTTAAGGTCGGTCATATTCAAGGATGTATGAAACACGCACAAAACGGTGGGTGGCCGATTTTAATGATATACTTTCGAGGTAGGGTTTTCAATTTTTTAGATCAGGATCCCATTTTAAAATCCCGGGATTGAAAACCAAATCCCGAGATCCCGGGATTGACCCTAATAATATTTTTAATAAAAAATCTGACAAGCCACACTTAAAAGGTAAAAAAAAACAAACACAAAAGCCTTTTTATGTTTTGCTTCGTAAAAGTAAATAGACACCAATGTTTTTTTTTTTGTTGGAACTATCCACGAAGGCTGAATTCCTGTGGACTGTAAGTGTTTTAAGTGTGTTAAGAGGGAGTCTATTCACACGGTACTTAAATATTTAAAGGAGAAGGAAAAATATCCGCAGGTAGCAGGTTCCATAGTCTGAACACTCTATAGATGAATTACCAAACAAAGTGGGAAGTGCAGGGCCTCTCAAGTTGTACTGTAAATGTCTGAATAAAAGTGGCACAGCGTATTGCTCTGTTGGAAGCTGGCCAACTCCTCAGAGCAGAAGCCATGGGCGTATTTAAGGGAAGGCAGGAAGGGGCAGCTGCTCCCCCTTGCTTGATCATTGTATGCTTGAAAATGGTTTAAAGTTGTCAAATCTGGATTTCATAATATTTTCGGTTAAAAATATATGTTGAAAATATTAACAACTTGTTAAAATTAAGAAAAAATTCAAAATTTATCCTTAAATGGCAATGATAATCTAAATATAAAAAAATATTATTAAAAAGTAAGTATTAAAACAAGTAGCTTGACGATTTAAACTCGGTCACTTCAGATCCAGTTCCCTAAGTCAAAAGCTACCAAGAATAGCATTCATGCTGCCCCCCCTGAATACTTCCATGGATGAAGCTCTGAAAATACCTATAAAAAAGCGACAGTTCTCCTACAGCCCGTCGGTGGGCAAGAGAAGAAAGCCTCCTGTTAGCATATAATCGTTGATAAGACGAAATATATAGACGTTTAAAAAATATATTTATTTACGTTATAAAATGTATACATATTTAAAAGGTAGTTGGGGCATGCAAGCAACATCTTAAGAAAACTTTCAAATTTTGAACATAAGTTATTAAATATACAATACACGTGCTGGTAAAATTTGAAGATTTTTTTTATTTATTTTATTTTTCAATTTAAACAAGGCATTTTTTGTTAAGTAAGTTAAAATTATTAAGCAGAAACTATCTATTTTCTTGAATATATGTTTTTACTTCTCATGCCCCATTTCCAATTACTATTTTTAGAAAAAAATTCTAACATTTTTCATTTAACTTATAGATTTATTAAAAAAAAAGTTAATTTTTGCCTTTCTGATCTTATTTCGTAATTTGTTAGAGATAATACGGTAAATTTTAAAAAGTATACCTAATTAATTTATAAGGTTTTAAGAATTGCATATTTTGTACATGTAAAGGAGGTTTACCATTCTTATAAAAAAAACTAATATAATGAAGAAAAATATATTTTATATATGATATATAATATTAATTACATTTTTAAAGGAATATTTTTATTGAAGAGCAAGTTGCTTATAGATGGCAACGTTAAAGATCAAAATTAAAAAAAAAAGGGAAATTCAAAAAGGTAAAAAATTTT
>JAHBCN010013637.1:0-24081 GCA_019359885.1 Listronotus oregonensis
TTTTTCTGGGGTTTACAGTAAAAACATGTCTGACACATGGTAATACATCCAACAAGTTTTGTTTTGTAACGGATGTGACTAGATTTAAAAAACAACTAAACCAAAATGTTTCCATTTGCCCAACGGAGAGACTTTAAGTTAAAAGTAAATTTTAGTTCTTATTTTTTTGTGTATCTTGCTTAGTTTCCGAGAGAAATAAAAATGAAATCTACCTAATTGCAAAAGTATGAATCAGTGGGCGCGTTCAGTGCACTAAACTAATTAGTATGTTAAGTATCTTTATTTTTTTTTTAGTTTCTTACTGGTACCGTTTACGATAAAATGTTTACTCTACTCGTCAAAATAAAATTTTTACTGTTTAGGAGTTTACTTCAAATATTTCAAATAGTTCGTATTGTAACAATATTTGTAGTTTTCACTACATTATTGATAGCAATTACACGATATTCAAATCTATATTATCGTCTAGTAAAAACGTATCGTTCAGTGATGCAGCAATTTGTTTAGTAACCACCGTTTTAGGTTTAGAGTAAACAGTTTAGTGTGCTGAAGGCGTCCAATAATTTTCAAAAGAATTTTTTTCCATGTTTCTGTTGTCCATGAAAAATGCAATTAAGCGGATTTTATTTTCGTGACTATTCGTTCAGGTGACGCTCGAGACGCCACTGAGCTTAATACATTTAGTCCAGTTATGGCTAAATTAGTCCCTTAGTGCTGTAATTGGCACCGCCAAATTATTTTCACTAGTTTCTTCTGTTGTATAACCAGCACTAATTGAGCACTAAATAGTTACTTGCTTTAAATTGACGGTTGTACTCTTAAAGGTTTCTATTTCAGCAGTTTCCGCCACTGAAAAAAATAAAAGATAAACATTTTCACTAGTTTTTTCTGCTGTATAACCAGTACTAATTGAGCACTAAATAGTTACTTGCTTTAAATTAACCGTTGTACTCTTAGAGGTTTCTATTTCAGCCGTAGCTTGCTGAGGCTGTCAATTCAGCAGTTTCCGCTACTGAAAAAAATAAAAAATAAACGTTTTCACTAGTTTCTTCTATTGTATAACCAGCAATAATTGAGCACTAAATACACACCACATCAAAAGTCTTGGACCCCCCGTATATACCTATTTGCTGTACGTTTATTGCGTTTTTGTTGCTAGGCAAAAAAGATGAAGTATTTGGTAAATAAACAAGATCAAAAATATTGACAGATAAAATATTTTTAATTTTTTATAAATTTTTAAAACATATTGGTCAGTTTTATTGAATATTTAGCAAAGTAAATTTCATAATTTTTTTTTTCAAAATAATGCCAGGACGTGAAATTAATGGTTTTGATAGGGCAAGAATTGTTGCTCTGCATGATGCTGGACATTCCAATCATCACATACACAGGATGTTAAACATTCCAAGATCGTCAATTGTGCGAATAGTTCAAAGGTACCAAGAATTTGGACAGTTGAAAGAAGACCACGTAGTGGTCGACCTCGAATAACACATGAACGGGAGGATCGATATTTGGTTCAATATGCCCGTAGACATCGAACTGCTTCAGATCCAGCCCTTAGAGCTCACTTTTAAGGTACGTTTTGCCGTATTATATCGTCCTCTACAGTTAGAAGAAGACTGCATCTGGCAAATCTTCGTGCAAGAAGGCCTTTAAGGGTACCTACACTACTTCCACGACACCGAGCTGCCCGCTTACATTGGGCGCGAGAACATAGGGAATGGCTTTTGCGGCAGTGGCGATGGGTCTTATTTACAGATGAAACCAGAATTGGACTGCAGAGTGATGACAACAGGCAAAGAGTCGGGCGAGAGCCAGGTCGTCAAGGGAGACCAAATTTTCCTCGAGAGGTAGCTCCCTATGAAGGAGGGACAGTAATGTTCTGGGGAGGAATCATGTTCAATCGCCGAACGCCATTAATTGCTATACCTCAGAATATGATAAGTCGAGTTTATATTGAAAGTGTCATCAGGCCCATTATTTATCCATTACGCAACATTTTGGGCGAGAATTTCATCTTCATGGACGACAACGCCCGGCACATCGCGCAAGAACGGTTCATGAGGCACTTGAACAAGGACATATCAGCCGACCAGACTGGCCAGCTAACTCGCCGGATATGAATCCGATTGAAAACATGTGGGATTTTGTCTCTAGAGCGGTTCACAACCGCATTAACTCACCCCAAAATGCGGAAGAGTTAGTTGCAGCGACAGAAGAGGAATGGAACAATATTCCTCAAGAAACGATCAACCGCTTGATTGTTTCAATGCACACTCGTGTCAATATGCTACTGAGAAACAGAGGAGGTCATACTGACTATTGATTGATGTTCATCTTGGACAAAAAAAATGTTTTGTCAATTTTTTTTGTAATGAATTTACTTAATAAATGCTATATTTATTTCTTATGTTGTTTAAATAATTGTTTAAATTTTTTAACAATATTGTTATTGGTAAAAATAACTTCACAAATAAACATACTTTAAAAAACATTTACTTTTTTATTTAAAAAGGAAATGAATTACAGAATACCGGTGGGGTCCAAGACTTTTAGATGTTGTGTGTAGTTACTTCCTTTAAATTGACTCTCTATTTCAGATGTATCTTGATAAGGCTGTCAATTCAGCAGTTTTCGCAATTGAATAAATAAAACAAAAACTAGTTTCTTCTGTTGTACAACCAGCACTAATTGGGCACTAAATATTCTCTGCCTTTGAGTTACCAATTTATACTCATAAGGGCTATTTTTTAAGCTGTAGCCTGCTGTGGTGATCAAAGTAGCAGTCTAATAGTCAAAACTGAAAAAAAAAGTTTTGCTTATTTTTTTAGCTGTATAAGCAGCACTAATTAAGCACTATATTCTGTATTGAGTTAATACCCAGGTTTGCGGATGTACTACCTTAATTAAAAGCTAAGCAGTGTTATCATTTTTTGGGAATCGATTAGAGCGTTAAATTTGAGTTTGTGGCACTAAATTTGCAATAAATTTTGAGCTAAATCAGCAGTAATTCTACCTATTTGACCATGCTAGTTTTACAGCCGTTGTCGCTCATATTTTTAGGAGCTTTATGTCGAATTAACACGTTTTTAAAGTTATTTTCTATAGACTATAAAGCGGTTCCAATAAGGGATCGAATAATTGCAGTCGGTTAAAAAGGCTAGTTTTTAGATATGACATCATAGAAAGCAGCGTTAAATTAGTAAATATAGCCGATTAAAGATATCCCATAAACCAGATAAGAATTTTATATTTCAACCATTTTCATTCGGTTGACGGCCATAAGCAAAGGACGTCCCTGCTCTGCGAGGGTGTAGGGCAGTGCCGGGCGTGGCCAACTAACCTTGAACTTGAAAACGATCCTTCCATAGTCCTGCCCCTTACGCCCTTTCGGGACCCGTGGAACGGGGTGAATTACGGTCCTAGGTCCAATGGGGACGAGAGACTTGATATGTGCGTGTATGGAATAAGATAGAGAAGGGTCCGGCTAACGCAGTTTCGCTGGTGGTCAAGTGTTTGTTTTGGGTATCGGCAGGGTGAAATTGCAGATCTAAGCTGTTGAATATTTAAGATTTAATCTCACTTTGTTACGATACATGTATTTAAGTATCTATGTTGTTAGAGGGTGGCTTGTAACAAATGGGACTTATTTAATGGGTAGCTTATCTGGGTCAAAGTAAACCACTTTAGACCTGTTTGTGTTTAGTATGGTCCCACCAAAATGATTCGTGTAAAATAAGTGCCAAGTTCCTATCCAAAAACTAAAAGTAATTGAATATTTTAGCAATTATTCTATTTAAATTACCACATATATTAAACACGATATATTAAACAAAATATTTATATTAATATGCATCATACGCGACGTTACATTATTCAAACTGCTTTCTCGACAAGTTCAATATTATATGACTCTAAAATCTAAAATAAAAATTTCTTTTTCTTCTACCCGAAACATCAACAGATTTTTCCACAAAAAATTGTATAAAAACGGTGGCGGTAAGCATCAATCGAAAATACTAAATCGGCGCAAAGGCGGCGTTCGCATGATTCAAAGCGGCCCACCGTGTTTCAAGATGCTCTTTCTCGCTGGCCAAAATTCCAGCAGTTTTTCCATAAAGCAACGTAATTAAATTTTTCGTAGTAATTCAATTATTTATTAGGTAATTGAATTAATTTATAAGTAATTCAATTACTTTATAAGTAATCCATTCATTGTCAATCATTGTTATCAAATATTGTTTCTCTGGACCTAAAAAACTACATATTTTGGTTAAAAATCACACGTTTGGCGTGTTGCCTTATTTAAAGATTTTAATAAGCAGATGTTTTAAAATTCTTATCTTTATTTCCAAAAATCAATGTGATGCTGATTAAGAATTTTAGGTAAAAAGGAAATTTAAAATGGAGGATTCTAAATTTCGGATTTTGGCATTTATAAACCCATTTGCCTCAGATTCAGAATATAAGAAATCGATTCCGGAACATTATATATTATACCGGGTGTTGCTCCGTCGAGCGGGACATAGGGAATCCCATGTAAATTTTGAAGTGGTCCAATATTGGCTCCCCTAATTATTTTAGAAGAAAATATTATTAGGATTTTTTAAAGAGCACGAAACGTTGTACCCAGTGTACAAATTTCAGCTCTTCTCAGTCCGCCAGCTAAGAGATAAATGCTAAAATAAGTTACGAATCTCCTATCTTCTTACGCGCCCTGTATTATTAGAAGTTTATAATAAAATACCAGAAAAATTATTTAACCTCTTACTCTCAAGTTGTCAGATCAATGTCACATCATTTTTAAATAATGAACTACTCAAATCAAGAAAAATCACTATTATAAAATGGTTTTATCAGGGAAATAGTTATCGAAGAGTAGCGGACATGTTTGCAGCCTATTTTCCCAATAGGCCAATACCAAGTAAATCGACAATAGAACGGACGATAAAAAAAATTGAAACTACAGGCACAGTAAGCAATAATTACAAATGTGAAGAAAATCGACGTGAAAATCAGAGACAAATTGTACAAAACGAGAGGGATTTAGACGTGATACTTTGTGTAAAGAAGGCCGAAGGAAACATTAGCACGAGACAACTGGAGGACATTACTGGACAAGACCACACCACAATATCTCGAATTTTAAAAAGATGTAAATACCACGCTTACAAGTACGAAAGACACCAAGAATTAAGAGACGGAGACGAAATATGACGACAGGAATTTTACTTTGAGATGATGGAAGGACAAACACTAACAGAGGTTTTTTACAAAATATTTGCTTTACTGACGAATGCACTTTTACATTGAACAACGAATCCAACATTCAAAATTGCCGGTACTGGAGTAACGAAAACCAAAATCGATTTGTTGAGACAAGGACTCAATATCCACAAAAATTAATGTTTTGGCGGGAATTTTCGGCCACCATATCCTTGGACCATTTTTCCTTGACCGAAATTTGAATGCGGAGTACTTTCTGGAACTTTTAGAGGAACAAATTTTGCCTGCTTTGAACAACCATGCTCGTGAAAATCAAGAGATTTGGTATCAAATGGATGGCTGCCCAGCACACAGTACCAGAGCTGTGCGCGAATACTTGAACAACGCATTTAATAACGACATCATAGGCCCGAACCACGCAATATCTTGGCCAGCCAGGTCTCCGGATCTTTCGCCAAAAGGTTTTTTTTCTATGGGGACATTTAAAAACTAAGCTTTATACCAATAAAAAAATATGAAAATTTAGACCAGCTATAAGGAATGCCATTTCTGCTGAATGTGCCAGAATATCGATGTACCAACTAGCCAACGTAAGAAATGAGTTTTATAATCGTTTGGGTTATTGTCTGGCAGTTAATGGAGGAATAATTTGAGCATTTGATTAAATCCTGATATTTTCGTCATAAATTGATTTCTAAATGTAGACAAATTTGTTTTATTGTCTTGCGTAACTGTGAATGCTTGTGTTGGAATTAGGTGCTAACCAAAATGAAATGCGAGGATTCTTTTTGAAATTCCCGTATAAAATTGTTCAGTTTTGGCAATGACATTATAAATTAATGATCTAAATTGTCACCGATAAATCGATATGGTGTTTTTATTATGGATTTCTAGAGTACGGTGCATAATGAGATACTACGTTGCAGAAGTATTTAAGCAGTTTACTCTTTACTGGTTGGTTGAAAAATGCTCAAATTTTCATTTTGGGTGGAACTTATTGTGCTCTTCAATAAATCCTAATAGCATTTTTTTCTAAAATAATTAGGGGAGCCAATATTTGACTACTTCAAAATTTACATGGGATTCCCTATGTCCCGCTCGGCGGAGCAACACCCGGTATAACAAATCCGGATCACGAATCCATTTTATTTATTACTATTCAGGGTGTTTTACAAAAATGAATTTAAAATTTGAATTCATTTTTATACCGCAAGTAGAGAAATTATTAAACGGTACTTGTGAAACTTCCCGTAAAATCACAATAAGATGTCCCATTTAAAAGTTGTTTAAGGTTATTTTAAGAATCACATTTAAAAAGTGAAAAATTCAAAAATTAATATTAAAAAAAATGTTTGAAATAATTTGTCTTTACACGTAGAATATGAAACAAATCACTAGAAATTGCTAAACTTAAATGGATGCATTTTATTGACGAAAAACTTAAAAAATAGACATTTTTTTTTATTTTCCAAATAAAAATTAACATTGACAATTTCACTCATGTATAAATAATCCCATTAGAAAATACAAAAATCGTAGTTTGCTATCGGCTAAAAAGAAAGGAACATAAATGCAACTGGATAAAAAAATCGGATAAATTTTGACTAGGTACGTTACTATGGTAAAATTACAACTTATTTGTTAAAGCGTTCGGTTTGAGGGATTGAAAGGTTACGTTATCAGAAGTAGTTTTTATCATGTCACTATTTGGAAATACCTGCGACGCAGAGATAGAAAGAGGGTAATTGTCTGAAAGTTGCCCCTCCGATTTTGACAATTTGGCCTGGGGGCGCTAATTACGAATCTGCAAAAAATATTTTTCGGCAACGTTTCGTTTTCGCGATATTTATCATCAAAGTTGAAAATTCAACCTACCTTATTTACACTATTGCAAACCTCCACTTTCACACGCCGCAACGTGGAGGCAACCATGTATACACTAGGGTTTTTGTAAACAAATATCACTGCTGCCTTTGAACTTAAAATTTCGCAATTTAATGAAAAAAAGTATAAAATAAATACAAATACAAGGTTTTAAAGGGTGATTATAAAATATTGCCACTTTAGTGTAAAAATCAAAAATTGTGTACAATAAGAAGGAGGAATATAGTGAAAATGAGGTTAGTTTGATTTTTAACTTTGATGATGAGTAACTCGTAAACGAAACGTTGCCAAAAAATATTTTTTCAGGTTCGTAATCAGCGCCCCAAGATACCCCCGTATACCAAATTTGGTCAAAATCGGAGAGGGGGCAACTTTCGAGACAATTACCAGAAAGAGAAATAGAAAATTTTATTTCTAAAAATACAAAGAAAAGTCAATCATCAATTTGGAACCAATTTGGAATAATATGCAAAGAGCGAAATTTTCATATAGACAGAAAGCAACCAATTAAAGATTTAGCAAACATACTGATGCATTGGGGTTACAATATGAAAAAGAAAAATGGGGAAGAATATAAGGAGTATGTTGTCAAGACCATGTGGAATTCAACGGCAAAAATGTAACAAAATTTGTATTTTGAAAAGTTTAAAGTTATTTTTAATCCTTTCACTGACTCTGCCTTCAAAAAAGCCTGTGAAGCTCGCAATTCTAAATGAAATAAAGGTTGCAAAATGTTTTGGCAAAGCGTAAGGAAAGTTCCGTTGCATTGACTAAAAGTAAAATAGATAATATGGCATTAGTATGGGATGAAAATAAAAGAAGAAAAATTTAATAATGGGGAGTTAACTAGCCGCATTGAATACAACACAGTGTTTTGTCAAACATGCCAATGTGGTTTAAAAAAATGTTGCGATAGCAAATGGCTAATAAAAAACAGAGAAAAGCTTATTATATGTCCAGTAAGGTTCTTTTTTATAAAATTTTATCTCACAGACCAAATCATCTTTCAACCAATAGATTTTTTTAACACCTAATCCATTTTGGAAAAATGATACATCAAAAGGTTGGTACAAGAATGTTCCTATATAAATCAACGAAATTCCTAAGTGGACAAAAATATCAGCTGAAAAAAATGGTCTAGACGTCAAAAACAAAAAAATTACTAATCATTCCCATCGCTGCAGTGTCAAATTTAGCTAAAGCGGGTGTTAGTGAACAAGAGTTAATTAAGATAACTGGGCATTTCTCATCAAGTTCTATAAAACCTTATTTACAACTCAACAGTGATCATCATCAAAATCTTGTAACAAACCTTCGAGGTAGATCTTTGGATATTGAATCAACCATGCTTCCAACATCAACCATTCAATTAAATTCAGCATTACAAACATCTGTACGAGAAGTTGAAACTGCATCAGTAATAGAGTCAACCGCAAAAGGGCAGATTATTTACAGTATTGTATTTTCAATAATTGTTCATTTAAGAAATAATTTTGTTAATATTTAATGTTTTGTTTTTATGTTGTATTCTTAAATAAAATTTTAGGTTTAGTTGATTCAAATCTTTTATTTATGGATGGAATACTCAGATTTTGAGCCTGATATTTTTTTGCTTGTTTTCTCATGCTTATTTTTAGGCAATTTAACTCGTAAATTTCCAGAAAGTAAGTATTCTAAAACAAGCATAAAAATATCCGGCTAAATCTGAGCTCTTATGGTATTACCCCCGACTTTTTCACTATAGTGTTTTACCTTGGCAAAATGTCGTAGCAACGACCTTTTTTCTACTGGCAAAACTCTTACCTGCACTTACTTACCTGGACAAAACCAACATAATGGTTTCTCAGCGACAAAATTTCGTTAGGTTGCCAGTCTGACAATCAAAACTGTGTTTCTAGCTCACATTTGCTCGTTTTCTCGTGAAATAGTCTCGTCGAATATTATTCGAGAAAAAAAATTGTAGGCAAAATATTTCTCGTTTTATTTAAATTTGTTGCTTTTATGGCAATTTTGTTCATGACACTTTTTACAAAACCACTGGCCTGGCGGATTGTGATTTTGTTGTAAGTGTCATTCATGAAATTGCTAAGCAACAAATTTTTATGCAATCTAAATAAACTGCTCAACAAAAAGATCGTACCATTTAATTTTTAGACCCATTTTCAAACTGCTGTAACTTTTTTTAAAAATTAACTTTTTTGAATATCTAAAACGAAGTTTAAAACCGCGTTTCTTCTTCTTTAAGCAGTATTGCATTTAGTTTTAGTAAGATGAATATTATCATGATGTACAGGGTGATCAATAGAGTGCTGCAAATAAACAAAAATTCGAGTGGGTCCTATTTCAGTGCTAATTTTTTTGGTCGTTATAATATGGGTTGTTACCAAGGTCATATCAATATCTATAGACGTTTATGTCAGTTTTTGAATTGAGGACCTCTGGCTTGCGATACACTTCTAAACGTCAAATTTTGGTAATCATTTCTTTTAAAAGCTATAACTGAAAAATGGATTGGCGGATTTCAACAAGTGTTTTATATTCGGAAAGCTCATTTCATGTAGATTTTTTATGTCCGAAGCACTTTTTGATAGGTTATAATTTTATGAGTTTATGGGGCCAACAAATACCAAAAACGTAGCTGATTTAGAAATTCTAAATTTAGGGTAAATTATTGAACCCCATAAAGGGACCATATGTGTGGGTTTTGTTTTAAAAATGGCCAAGTTAAAGATTGTGTCAACATCTCGAAACGATTTCTACCGTTAATCGATTTATGCTGTTAAAGTGCCTGTAAACTTATTTAGCAATAATGCGTCGTTATTTATTTATTTATTTATAATACAACTACCCAGACAGAGTTTTCCAATTATAGGGTAAGAAATTCGACATAAATAGTTACCGACAGATAATATTAATAATAAAATACAGTGTTTAACAATAGTTACCATAAGATAAACAAAGAACAGTTCTCAAATATACACACTTTGTAGATAATAATCACTTTTCTTTCATATTTTAAGACCAGAAATTATTACAGTTATTATGGTATTAGGTCTGAATGGTAGGAATTCCGACGTCTTAAAGTTTTAAACATTTTTATACATAAATTAGGGTATTTGGTGTTGTACATCATAATATAGGGAGTGATCAACAAAGTGTATATATTTCGTAGTTTATTTTCGCTTAGTTTTACCATTTTTAAAGAGTAAAATTACCTCTACAGAAGAAAAAAAGTTTTGTTTCACTTACAAACTGTTTTATGACAATGACATTATTCCATCGTTGCTATAGAAACGTATCGCTGATATAGATAAATTCAATGTATCAAGCAAACAATTTTTGTTTTTTGTAGAGTTAATTTGACTTTTTGAAAATGGCAAAACTAAGCTAAAATCAACAAAAAATATAGTGCGGTAAGTTTTTGGACACCGAAATGTACTAAAAAGAGTTTCAATCCTAACAATTTTAATTTAAAACATGTTGCGCAAACATGACCGTTCTGTACCTAATGTTGCGGTAATTATGGATACCATAATAAATTTGAAAGCACTTTGTTGATCACTCCGTATATCATGGTGTACAACACCAAATATCCTAATTTATGTTTAAAAATGTTTAAAACTTTAAGACGTTGTTGGAATTCCTACCATTCAGACCTAATGCCATAATAACGACGCATTTTTGCTGAACACAGGCACTTAAACAGCATAAGTCGATTAACGGTAAAAATCGTTTCGAGATATTGACACAAACATCAACTTGGCAATTTTTAAAACAAAACACACACATATGGTCCCTTTGGCGTTCAATCAATAGTTTACCCTAAATTTAGGATTTCTAAATCAGCTACGTTTTTGGTATTTATTGGCCCCGTATACTCATAAAATTATAACCTATTGAAAAGTGCTTAGGACATTAAAAATCTACATGAAATGAGCTTTCCAAATATGAAACACTCGTTGAAATCCGTCAATCCGTTTTCCAGTTATAGCTTTTTAAAGAATTTATTACCAAAATTTGACGTTTAGAAGTGTATCGCAAGCCAAAGGTCCTCAATATAAAAACTGACATAAACGTCTCGAGATATTTATACGATCCTGGTAATAACCCATATTATAACGACCAAAAAATTACCACTGAATGGGACAACACACTCGAATTTTATGTTTTTTTTTGCAGCTCTCTATTGATCACCCTGTACATCATGATAATATTCATCTTACTAAAACTAAATGCAATACAGCTTAAAGTAGAAGAAACGCGGTTTTAAAATTCGTTTTAGATATTCAAAAAAGTTCATTTTTAAAAAAGTTACAGCAATTTGAAAATGGGTCTAAAAATTAAATGGTACGATCTTTTTGTTGAGCAGTTTATTTTGCCTACAATTTTTTTATCTTACCTATATACAATTTTTTAAATTATTTTTCTTAGATTCGTAAATCTTCCGTAAAATAGAACAAAATAAAAAAGGGCAATATTCATTTTTTCATGGTCAAAAATAGGTGGAGCCGCGATTCTATACAATTACCATTTTTTTTTAAGATAAGCCCAAAATACATACAAAATTTCATCTTCCTAGGAAAAGTTTACATTGTAAAAGTTTCAATCCTGCAGCCCAACTGCCTCCTACGTGCCCCTTCTATCAGTTTCAAGCTCACCGGCGAGCTGACAACAACGTGGACCGCTCCTGTTCTGACCTAGACCCGATGACCTTGGCCGCGCGATGGCGACACTGGCGCCGCTTGGCGCGAGCCCAGCTCTATCGATCCGAGGCGCCTTGTGTTGGGGAACGACGGGGAGGATGGGGAAATTGGGGGTGAGTTGGGGGCGTAACGCGTGAGATTAACGGGTTTTTCCGCGCTGCAGGCCGATCGGAGTGTGAGGTGAATCATCTGTACAGGTTTCAGAAAAGTTTTTGTTGATGGGGTAGGTTTATGTTTGCGATGCCTGCGATATTTGTTATTTTCGTTTACTCATCGGAATTTCTTAAAACCTATTTGATAGCTTGATAGTCTATTTGTTTTATTTTCAATAAATATTTTATTAAAATAAACCTATTTTTTACGAATTAAGTTCTGAGAAATGCCAAAGTAAGAAATAACCAAAATAATTGAACCAATTTCTATATTCTCCATGCTTAAAAGAAACTTTTAGTTTTCCTTCTTCCTCTTCTTTCTTTTTCTTTTCCATTCTTTTTTTTCCCACTCTAGTAAAATTTGGAAATAATGATGATGGTACACCCGAACGTAAAGTTATCCGGAGGTAAAATACCCCTCCATTCGGTTCTCCGGGCGAGGGGTATATTTGGGGGGCCACCACCGAAAAGTCTCATATCCTTCACAATTATATGTGGGCTTAACTCAAACGTAAACTCTGTTCACCATTATCTTCAATCCTCCAAACCCCACATACTATTTCTTACCGAAACCCAAATAAGTCCCAAAACAGCAACCAACCACCTCCTTTTCCCAGGTTATGAACTCATTTCATCTTTTCGACCCCATGGCGGCGTTTGTGCTTACGTTCGCAACAACCCGGCTTGTGCTAGGGTTTCTAACTTCGAATCGGGTAGGCCTGATATTCTTTGGCTTAAACTTACTTTCAGATCCTCTACCAAATTTATCTGCTGTATATCCGGTCCCCGTCTGACAATTCCCACAACGAGTTCTTTGATTTTCTTTCAATAAAGATCGACAATATTATTTCCCAGTTTTCATTCGCCGAAGTAATCGTCCTCGGGGATTTTAATGTTCATAATAAGGATTGGCTAGGCTCCACAAAAACTGATGCACAAGGCAGAGCAGCAGACAATTTCGCAATCAGCAACTCGCTCACCAATCTTATTATGGAACCTACCTACTTTCTTAGGGTTGCCACCCATAATTCTAACCCCCTAGATCTCTTTCTTACTTTCACTCCCGAACTCTATCAAGCATCAGTAACTGCTCCTCTTGGTCGCTCTGACCATGGTTTGGTCACCGTATCATACTCTACAACTCCACTCATTTTGAGGCAACTGAAAGCATGCCGCCACGAACCGTCTGGCACTACAATTCGGCCGACTGGGATGGTCTGAGAGATTTCTTTGCCAGCTACCCTTGGGATCCTACCTGCTTTTCTACTTTCGATCCTTCCGAAATATGTTAACAAATTACCAAAACAATTCAATTAGGCATTGAGACCTATATTCCCCATACTAAAAAGAACCCCATAACTTCAAATCACAATCCGTGGTTTTCTAAATCCTTTGACAAAGCCAGACTTTTAAAAATTCAAGCCCACAAAAAGTTTCTTTAAAACCCCAGTCCCGAAAATCGACAGGCTAGCATCAAAGCGAGAAATCAGTATAATCAGACCATCTCAGAAGCAAAAGACTGTTTTAACAATCGAATAAAAGATAAAGTTCTCTCTTGCTCAAATGGCAGTAAAGCTTTCTGGCCCTTTGACAAAAATATTAGTCAGAACTTTTGCACAAATTCTTTTCCACCCCTAATCTCTGAAGATGGAATTGTCTCTACCTCCAAAGGAAAAGCCGAACTATTTGCCAAACAATTTGCTGCCAATTCTACGCTTGATCCTCCTATTAATCCTCCTCTTCCAACAGTTGTCCCTGTTTCTCATAAAATGTTTGATATAATTTTTAAAGTCAAACAGATCAAGCGTATTCTTTCTTCTCTTAATACTAAAAAATCGTCTGGGCTGGATGGCATACCAGCAATTGTCTTAAAAAAATGTGCTCCCGAGCTTGCACCCATCTTAACTCGCCTCTTTCGAATCTCTTACGAAACAGGCATTTTCCAGGAGAGTTGGAAATCACGTGTGCAACCTGTCCCCAAAAAAGGATCCAAAAGTCTTCCTTCTAACTATAGACCTATATCTCTTCTTTCAGTTGTTTGCAAAGTAATGGAAAAATTTATTAATTCCCAAATCTTAAAGTATCTGGAAAAACATAAGATCTTATATGATAGACAATATGGATTCCGTCACAGTAGATCCACAGCTGATCTTCGTTTCTTTGTCTCACACAGCTGGAACAAGTCCCTTGAGTTTCTTTGTGAATCCCAGATCGTTGCTCTTGACATATCCAAAGCTTTCGATCAGGTCTGGCATGATGGGCTTCTTGCCAAACTTCCTTCTTACGGTCTTCCACCTAAGCTTTGCTCTTGGCTTTTCAGTTTCCTTTCTAATCAATGTATATCAGTTAGTGTAGATGGTCATTCCTCCAGCTTCTACCAAATTAATGCTGGGTTGTCCCAGGGCTCAGTGCTGGCACCCAGGCTGTTTCTTCTACACATTAACGATCTTCTCTCTTCCACAATCAATCCCATTCATAGTTTTGCTGACGATAGTACCCTTCACGCTAGTATTCAATTTCTTAAGCCACCGTGTAATTCTGATTTCGAAAACAAGCGCAGATCAATGCAGATATCTCTTTCACAAGACCTCAAACTTATCTTGGATTGGGGCGCCAAAAATCTTGTTCAGTTTAATGCTTCGAAAACACAGTCATGTTCGCTGTCGCGAAAAAGTCTGCAAATGCTCATCAAAGAGTCGTTTAATCTTGTCGGCGTTACTTTTGAGACTAACCCCAACTGGCACAAACACATTTCATCCATAGCTTCGGCAGCTTCAATAAAGATTGGATTCCTCTTCCGAAACAGAAAATACTTCTCTTTTTCGAATCTGTACACTCTGTATGTATCCCAAATCAGACCCTCTTTAGAATATTGTTCTCATGTCTGGGGAATGGCGTCCCCTACAACACTTAGCATTCTGGATTTCATTCAAAGAAGAGCCGTTCGTCTTATTAATGATCCAACGCTTACAGGAAGGCTTCCTCTTCTTGCCCACCGTCGAGCTGTAGGGGATCTGTCGCTCTTCTATAGGTATTATAACGGCTTCTGCTTAGAGGAATTGGCCAGTATAATTCCTTCTCTGGCAGCTCCCAAGGGAGCAACACGTAGTGCAATTTTTATGCATCCTTTTATAGTTCAGTTAGAGAGGCCCCGAACTTCCGCTTTCTTCATTCCTTCATCCCTGGGAGTGTCAAGACTATGAAACCTGCTGCCCGCAGAAGTTTTTCCTTCTCCTCCCAATCTCCAAAAATTTAAGTCCCGTGTGAACAAACTCCCTCTCACCACACTGAAGACACCCACGGTACGTTAGTACTTAGGCATCAGCCTTCGTGGACTGTCCCAAGAAAAAAAAACAACCATCGATTCGTATTACGCGATTTTTTAAAATCATGTGACTATCAGCTAGGGTAAATTTTTAAAATCTAAGCTTACATACATTTTCTTTAGTATACTAATTCTGAAAATTTAAAGGCTAGCTTTGAAGCAAGAAACCAATACAGTCAAACTATTTTAGAGCTTTAGAATTGTTGCAAAGTTCTGTCTCACTAAAGAGACGAAATTATTTTAACTTCTAAAGGAAAAGCAGAACTCTTAGCTAAACATTTGCTGCTTATTCCACCCTTCTTCTTCCCTGGGAGCCGTCTTAATTTACTACAAGAGGCAGCGGCGGGCCCACCCCTTAATGTCTATGGAACCTCCAGGAGGTCCTTGTTTCTTCACCCTTGATCTCTCGTCAGAAAGGGATATATTTCAACCGTTTTTTGCCTTAATAAATGCCTCAAATTATATTTAAAGTCAAGCAGATGAAGGGGTATTTTCTTCCCCTTAATTCCAACGGGGGCCCCTTTTATACGCCTGTCTTTTTAGGTGTCCTCTTGGTTTTGTCCCCTGTTAGCCCTACCATTATGCAAAGTTTTTTTCCACATTTCGAAAAGTTCTTCCTTCGTTCGTTTGGATGGGCCAAGTATAAGCTTTTTTCTACTGAGGTTCCCCCTATTCATCGTGTTTTTTTCATTCATTCCCTGGTTTTCCCCGTGCTGTGATTTTGGTCACTCCAAGGGCGGTTCTGGTAAAAAAAGGGTGTGGATGATCCCTGTCCCGCTAGCTCATCCGCTTTTTGTTGTTTTCATTTCCAAGACCCTGGTACCAAGGAGAGTTCCCTGTTGCGTTCACCCTTGATCTCTCCCTTAAGAAAGGAAATGTATATTAACCATTGTTTATTTTAAAATCCCGAAATTATATTTAAGGTCAAGCAGATCAAGCGTATCCTTTCTTCTCTTAATACCAAGAAATCCTTTGGACTGGATGGCGATCCAAAAATCGTCCTAAAAATGTGCTCATTAACTTGATTTTACATTAACTAGAGAGACAGGGATCATTCACACCACACTTTGGACCAGAAGCTGCCCTTGGAGTGACCAAAACCACAGCATGAGGGCAAATCAGGGAATACATCCGAAACAAACACGAGAAATGCTGGTCCAGCATCAGTAGAATAAGACATCGAAAAGGCCTCTTCTTCTTCTTCGTGTATCATCTACTAACGGAGATTGGCTATCAACATAGCCATGCACACTTTATTTGCAGCTGCACGGAACAGTTCGTTGGACGTCCTTGAGAATCATGCTCTAAGATTTCTCAACCATGAAGTTCTTCTTCTACCCTGACAACGCCTTCCTTTGAATTGAACCTCTGATAATGTGTGCAAAACATTCGAGTTTCTTTTTCTTTAGCGTTTTATAAATTTCTACTTCTTTCTTTATACGACGCAGTACTTTGACATTTGTAACTCTGTCGACCCCGAATTTTAGCGTTTAGTGATGCTTACTCATAAAGGGCGTATCAAAAGGAACGAACAGAAGAAGTAGAATTTTTCGAATTTCTTATGACACGAACGTTTTCCTGAAGCTGGAAAACCACACGTATGCAGCCTATTCCAAGATAGGATCCAAAACTATCAATTCTATTTCCAAAGTATATGGAAAAACACACTTACAACAGCTGGAGAAAGCATTGATTCGGTCACAAAGGATCCACAGCAGATCTTCTTTTGTTGCTTTACATGAGTGAAACAAGTCCATTGAGTTTTTAGACGAATCCCCAGATCCTTGCCCCTGACATATCTTAAGTATTTTGACCAGTTCTAGAATGATGCTTCTTGTTACAGTCTTTTATCTGAACTTTGTGCTTGGCTCTTCAGTTTCTTTTTTTTCGATGTATATCGGTTATTGTAGATGGTTACACTTTTAGCTACTAATTAATTTGGATACCAGGGCTCGTTCTGAACCCAAAGTTTCTTCTATCAACAAACTTCTGTCTTCAGTCTGGGGCCTTTTGGGTTGGCAACACTAATGAAAAACTCTAGCAATATTCTGGAACTCTTTACCATGAGCGATTCAAGGTTTCTTTCATATAAAAATTATTTACTTATTGGGTTTTTTTTTGAAATAATTATGGAGAAGGTATTATATCCATAGTCCACATTTTTAAAGCTAGATTCTTTTTTTACAAAAAGTGGTTCTCCCCTTTTATTCTAAATACTTATATGCGTGCATGTAATGACCCCATTCACAAGAAAACTTCCTTCTTTTTTATTGTGGCTGGGAGATTTTATGTTTATTTTACTGTGCCATCATATTCCTCTGTTGTTCTTTCGTTAAATTCTTAACTTCCAATTTTTACTCCAAAAGAAAAAATACTATTTTAACAGATTTTTCATTAAAAAACAGAGAAAGCTTATTTTTTTTAGGATCTTGGTTTTTTACGTTTACGCACTTTTTTAAAGATGGGATTGGTGGGGTTTGAAATTTTTAAATACCACAAAAAACTCAAAACTTGTTAAAAAATAAAGGGCAGGTTTCTGTACTTTTCAATTTAAAATATATTTTTTTCATGTCAAATTATGGATCTGTCTCTTTGTTTCCCCCGAACAACCCTTTTTCATTAATTTTAACAGAGTAAAATTTAATGTCTCCCTCGAGAGCTTCGTCATACATGCACAAAAAACATATGTCCCAATTATTTAGGGCATTATTAAAGGGGTAAAAGCTCTTTTACATTTCGAAGCCTATGGCCATAATTGTCGAAAATTTACACAATAAATATTTGTTTTTTTGCATGTTTAGTAACTCTAACTGAACTTTTCGCTATAAAAGTATTTTTTTAACAGAAGAATTGAGAAAATTTGCAAAAAAACAACGCGAAACATTTATATTCTTTATTTACCTACACCTAGTGATGAGTATCCGAACAATTTGGCACTGGGAACGCGAAAATTTCCGGAAATTTACCCAAGCTTTAATTTTTTAATATGTTTAGTCTATTATATTCTGAGAAAATGTATTCATCTTCTGTATATGAACCCGGAAAAAAAGATTTTAAAAAATATATACTCATACTCGTCAGCTTATTTGTTGTTGTTTAATAGTCTAATAATTTTATTTTTTGCATAAGATAATCTGACATTTTCAAAATCCGAAAATTTTGGAACAGCTTGGGAAAATGTCCCGGGAATTTCCCGAACACTTCTTTTCTGGAAACTTACCCATCACTACCTCCACGTGGCAAAATTAAAAGAAAACAGAAAACTTTTTTGCTCTTTATAAATTTTTCTCATTTTCAGGTTATATTAAGTGTATACTAAATTAGCGTTACCCCACAAGGGTCTCATAATTTACCTATATTTACTATAAGAATCTGCACAAATTAATATATTATTTCACTATAAATTTCACTAAAGTTGACCTGTGTGTAAAACGTTACCACTATTACTTCTAAATTTTTAACGGCATTTGGACTCTAGCTTTTTCCCATGCGTCATCATATAAATTTCTAAGATTATGACTTAGCGGTCATTTACAATTTTTATCATATTTCTTAGACGTGCTCTTAAGCTCATCTAAAAATAAGTGCAGATAAATGTGTTTGTTAACTGGAAAAAATGATCAATAGTTGTTCCGACACAAACAAAAAATTACCAATAACTTATTTTTTTTATTCATTCTTGCCCAGTTTAGTCGATGATCAAGTTTTCAGCTTTATTCACTACTTTACAATGTCACAACTATCGGATCTTAACTCTGTGCATACTATTGACACGTTTTATTTATAACATCTGACGGCTGCGAAAATCATGTTTGAAAGCCGTGGAGAGAAGATACGATTATTTGATAAAATGTATTTATTTTTCTTAAATAAAAATTGAAAAACCTGGTCAGCACTGTAAATGACTGTTGGATAACTTTACTTGTTGGGTTATACAGTCAAGCTAAGTAATAATCTTCTTAATCTTTAATTGTAGTTCATTAAACAGGTTTAGAAATTTAACTTATTTCGCCTTCTTAAAAACATTCACCACTACTACCTCGTTTGTCATCACTGACGCTTCCGGCTCCTACTGGTTTGCTTCTCCACATCTGTTACATTTATTTCTCATGCAAAGTTGGTATGGATCAAAACAGTAAAGATTGAAACATTTTTATCTCTAGATTCACGGTTGCGATTAAATCCACTACCTTTACTGTGACCACCATGGATACAAATACCGTTACCACTTTCCATGCCACCACCGGCGCTGCTGCATTTCTTAAAGGAGATCTTGTCATTCTTACTCTGCAATTGTTCTATATACAATCTCCTTAATTCAGATCTCTTGATGGTGATTTTTTCTGCAATATCTTTGAAAATGACGGTTTTATGATATCGGTAACAAGTTCAGGTTTTCTTTGTGCATACTCAGACCCTCTAGCGTTTGTCTCCTTTATCTCTTTCAAATTGCCCCTAGACAAGCGTCACTGGTGAATACTTTTGCCCAGGTTTTCATAAAAATTATCTCCTGGTGCTTTTATAGTGCGCGCACAAGAGCATCACAGCTTTGCTAAATTGGCATATTTTAAGGTTTTCTTATAGTTTTGGATCTTTCAAACATATCATCAGGTGCTGCAGGAAAAGCCAGAACTGTTAATCTTTTATGTCAGACCAAAATTCTTGAAAGATTCTCCAGATTTTTGCGTCTTGATTTAATTTGAGTCTTGTAAACTTCTCTAAGGTATTTATCTCCAAATCAAGCCAGTGCTTAAACAAAATGTTAATTTTTTTTTGACTATATCGTATGCTTTAAAGAAATTTTAAAAAACTTTTTTTTTTAAAAACCACTATTAATGATGGTACTTTTTCATCATTGTTGTCGGGGAAAACAAAGTTCATGAAGTAGAACCATCAAAAATTAGAGATTTAAGTTTCAATGCGCGCACAAGAGCATCACAGCTTAGCAATTGGGCACATTTTAAGGTTTTTTTATAGTTTTGGATCTTTCAAACCATCTACAAAAGCAAGACTGCCAGCCGCTCTTGCATATATCAGGTGCTGCAGGAAAAGTTGAACTATTAATCTTTTATGTCAGACCAAAATTCTTGTAAAAATTCTCAGACTTTGCGTCTCAATTTAATTTATGTCTTGTAAACTTCTCTAAGGTAATTATCTCCAAATAGAAGTTCAGTGCTTAAAAGATTTTAAAATTTTGTTGACTACTATCGGTATGCTTTAAAGAAATTTTAATGCTTTTCTTTTTAAAACCACTATTAATGATGGACATGATGGTACTTTTTCATCATTTGCCGGAGATATATAGTTCATGAAGTAGAGCCATCAAAAGTTGGAGATTTAAGTTTTAATGCGCGCACAAGAGCATCACAGCTTTTGCTTATATGGCACATTTTAAGGTTTTCTTGTAGTTTTGGATCTTTCAAACCATCTACAAAAGCAAAGACTGCCAGCCGCTCTTGCATATCATCATGGTGCTGCAGGAAAAGTTGAACTATCAATCCTTTTATGTCAGACCAAAATTCTTGTAAAGATTCTCCAGACTTTTGCGTCTCAATTTAATTTAAGTCTTGTAAACTTCTCTAAGGTAATTATCTCCAAATCGAAGCTCCAGTGCTTAAACAAGATGTTAATAATTTTGTTGATTACTATCCGGAATGTTTTAAAGAAATTTTAATGCTTTTCTGTTTAAAACCACGATTAATGATGGTACTTTTTCATCATTGTTGTCGGAGATATATAGTTCATGAAGTAGAGCCATCAAAAGTTGGAGATTTAAGTTTCCGTCCAAAGAAAAAAACACGCTTTTGTGGCACATTTTAAGGGTTTCCGAGTTTTGGATCTTTCAAACCATCCCCCAAAAAAATATAGACTGCCAGCCGCTCTTGCATATCATCAGGTGCTGGGAAAAAGTTGAACTATTAAATCTTTTATTCAGATCAAAAATTTTTATAATTCCCCAGACTTTTGCGTCTCAATTTAATTTAAAATCTTGTAAACTTCTCTAAGGTAAAATTTTCTCCAAATCGAAACTCCCGTGCTTAAACAAGATGTTAATAATTTTGTTGATTACTATCCGGGAAACTTTAAAGAAATTTTAATGCTTTTCTGTTTAAAAACCACGATTAATGATGGTACTTTTTTATCATTTTTTGTCGGAGATATATAGTTCTGAAGTAGAACCATCCCAAAAGTTAGAGTTTTAAGTTTCAATGCGCGCACAAGAGCATCCCCAGCTTTTGCTTAATTTGGCACATTTTAAGGTTTTCTTATAGTTTTGGATCTTTCAAACCATCTATAAAAGCAAAGACTGTCAGCCGCTCTTGCATATCATCACTTGTTACTTACAGGAAAAGTTTGAACATTTAATCCTTTTATGTCAGACCAAAATTCTTGTAAAGATTCTCCAGACTTTTGCCTCTCAATTTAATTTAAGTCTTTAAACTTCTCTAAGGTAATTATCTCCAAATCGAAGCTCAGTCTTAAACAAGATGTTAATAATTTTGTTGATTACTATCCGGAATGCTTTAAAGAAATTTAATGCTTTTCTGAAATAAAAACTTTCCATTAATGATGTTTTTTATCATTGGTAGTCAAGAATTTCTATAATTCGAAATAGAGCCATCAAAAAATTGGAGATTTAAGTTTCAACGTGCGCACAAGAGCATCACAGCTTTTGCTAATGGCACATTTTAAGGTTTTCTTGTAGTTTTGGATCTTTCAAAAACATCTACAAAAGCATAGACTGTCAGCCGCTCTTGCATATCATCAGGTGCTGCAAAAAGTTGAACTATTAATCTTTTATGTCAGACCAAAATTCTTGTAAAGATTCTCCAGCTTTTGAAGTCTTTCAATTTAATTTAAGTCTTGTAAACTTCTCTAAGGTAATTATCTCCAAATCGAAGCCCATGTTTAACAGATGTTAATAATTTTGTTGACTACTCTCCGACATGCTTTAAAGAAATTTCAATGCTTTTCTGTTTAAAACCACGATTAACGATGGTACTTTTTCATCATTGTTGTCGGAGATATATAGTTCATGAAGTAGAGCCATTAAAAGTTGGAGATTTAAGTTTCAACGTGCGCACAAGAGCATCACAGTTTTTGCTTAATTGGCACATTTTAAGGTTTTCTTGTAGTTTTGGATCTTTCAAACCATCTACAAAAGCAAAGACGCTGGCAGTCTTGCATATCATCAGGTGCTGCAGGAAAAGTTGAACCATTAATCTTTTTAGGTCAGACCAAAATTCTTGTAAAGATTCTCCAGACTTTTGCGTCTCAATTTAATATAAGTCTTGTAAACTTCTCTAAGGTAATTATCTCCAAATCGAAGCTCCAGTGCTTAAACAAGATGTTAATAATTTTGGTGACTACTATCCGGTATGCTTTAAAGAAATTTTAATGCTTTTCTTGTTAAAACCACTATTAATGATGGTACTTTTTCATCATTGTTGTCGGAGATATATAGTTCATGAAGTAGAGCCATCAAAAGTTGGAGATTTAAGTTTCAATGCGCGCACAAGAGCATCACAGCTTTCTTACAGGAGATCTTGTCATTCTTACTCTGCAATTGCATGCTTTTCTTTTTAAAACCACTATTAATGATGGATTTTTTATTGTTTTCGGAATATTAGTTAAATGAGCCATCAAAAGTTGAAGATGTGTTTAACCCCGCACAACAGCATCACAGCTTTTTCTTAATTGGCACATTTTTAAAGGTTTTCTTGAAGTTTTTTGCAACAAGTAATCTTTTTATGTCAGACCAAAATTCTTGTAAAGATTCTCCAGACTTTTGGGTTTGCGATTTAATTTAAGTCTTGTAAACTTATTTAGGGTATTGCCAAATCGATGGTCGAGCTTGAACAGGGTGTTCATAATTTTGTTTGACGACTATCCGGTATGCTTTGAAGAAATTCTAATGCTTTTCCTCTTAAAGCGAATATTAATAATGTTACTTTCTCATCATCGTTTCAGCTATTTGCTATTGCTGCGGCTTCAAACTGTCAAAGATACATACTAATTCATGAAGTAGAGCCGTCAAAAATTGGAAGCTTAATTTTAAAATCATAAACAGCAACAGAGTTGGCAACACCTTGAGTTTTTAATTTGGTGCATTCATTTTTAAGTCTCTGTAAATTAATTTTAGTATTTTTTTAACAAGCTGAATTTTACTCCGAAATTCTCGTGACTGTGTTTCTATCTTGATTTCGAGATTATCAGATCCATCCCGCACCTAATTTTATTTACCCTGTACCTCATAATGTTGCTTCTTTTACCTTTTATTATCCTGTCTTCAATTTTTCTGATCTTATAAGGTTTTTCTTAAGAATGAATGAATGATGAAATGAACTATAATGTGTAAAAGTATGTACATGATGTTTTTCAATAAAAAATGTCGTCATTTTAACAAAATATTTAACATTTCTTAAAAATGCTTGCTAAGAAATAAAACTTGAAAGGATTTTTTTTAATGTAACATTGATTCTGCTATACCTTAATGCTTCAATGGAATTTACACGAAAAACCGCGTATATAGTAATTTTAATTAAAGTGAAAAATACGTATTTTAAACCTAATTTATTAACATTCAGCTTGTCAATCATTTAATCAGCAGTCAATCACTTAAACGATTACCAATAATAATTGTTATTTCATTCAGTATTATTAAAACAGCACGAAATATAATTAGGCCTCGATTATGAACAGAAACCTTAGAACCAGAGAAATCTAAAAAATACACTTCATTTATTCACCTATTGTAAAAAAAAATAAATTTTAAAACGGTTTT
>JAHBCN010013638.1:0-24184 GCA_019359885.1 Listronotus oregonensis
AAAAAATTTAACAAAATTGCATACAAGAAAAATGTTATCAAGAAAAATTTTATGCAGGATAATTTTAGACTGTAAAAACACTTTAGAACAAGGAGAATATTAAAAGGTCTAAATGTCTTTTTTATCTACCAGTTTTTTTTTACGGAAAAGTTTGTAATTTTTGTGAATTAAAGAGCTCTTATAAGTTATTTAAAACATAAAGACAAAAGGCAAGTTTCACACAATGAAATTAAGGACTCGGATTAATATTTTTTATTAAAATCTTATGTAAATAATTTTAAAAAATATGTTTTTATATTTTTATTTATAATTAATAAAACGATAATTAAAATTCCTAATTTTAAATTAATTTTATCGTGACCTTTAAAACACTTTATGATCGATTAACGTCATTGTTCCCAATCTTGTCAAATCTACCGGGTGATGCGTCGCCGAGCGGAACATAGGAAATCCTATGTAAATTTTAAGGGGGTCAATTATTGGCTCCTCTGTACATTTTACAGAAAAAATGTAGGATAACTTTTTGAAGAGACCAATCTGACAAGCCCTCGTGCCAAGTTTTAAAAAATTTTAATAAGCGAATCTTGAATTATTCAATTAAATTACCAAATTTTCGGTTCAGGTAAAACCAAACAAGCACCATTAAAATGAATACATGAGGAAAAGTGTCAATAAATCAGTGCCAGTCGGTATTTGAAAAACATATGAATTATTCAATCGACGAAAAAGTATCCATAATTAAGTGGCATTATGCGGGAAACAGTTTTAGAGCAGTATCTGAAATGTTTTTAGGTTATTTCCCCACCAAGCCCATTACGTCCATTTCAACTATGAAACGTATTGTCAGTAAGTTCAAGTCCAAAGGTACCGTAATAAATAATTGTAAATGTTCAACTCAGGATATCGAAAATAGAGCCGAAGAAAGAGAGAACAAATATCTTAATATTCTACTGAGTGTGGAGGAAAGAAAATGGCTAGTACGAGGGTTCTTGGGCAAGAGGTAAATAAACATCATACAACGGTATTGCTCACTTTGAAAAAACACAAATATTATTCGTATAAATTCGAAAAAGATTAAGAGCTGCAGGAAGGAGATGAAAAGCGAAGAATAACATTTTGTTTTGAAATGATGGGAAGAGCAAATAACGATAGGAATTTTTTAAGATTTAAAAAAAAAAAGAAATATATTTTGTTTTACCGATGAATTTTAAGGGTGAAAGGGAAAGGGCTTATCTCAAAGATATTGGTCGTTTAATTTGATAAAAAAAATCAAATAAAAGGGCGCCAAGAAATTGGAAATTATTTTCGAGTTTGTCAAACGCCCGTAGATAAAACCAACACCAAGTAGAAAAATGAGATTTTTATAAAAATTTGTCTAAGAAATTTGATTATCATTTTCATTTTTTACTGACCTTTTAAAATTTTTGCCAAAAAACGTTTGTTCTATCTAAAAATGGGGGAAAATTGTTTTTTTAAACAAACCAAGCCCCGTTTTTTGACCCGTTTTTTAAAACTTAACCATTTAAAAAAGAATTTCAAAAAACCCCTTTATTTGGTTTTAAATTTTTGATTTTCTTGCCGCTAGATGGCGTTAACTGAAATGGAGCAAATTTTTGAGTTTTTTTCAAAAAAAATAAATGTAATGGATATTAATTTTTATATATTTTAAAAGAGGATAAATTTCTTTATAGTTTAATGAAAAGAATTAAAGTTCCTTTTTTGGGAACCGTTGATATTACCAAAATAAAATTTTTTTGGCCGCCATTTTTATCAAAATAAAAATCAGTTTTGTAATGCAAGTTGCTAACAAAAAGAATTTTTTTTTCGTTAAAAAAACCCTTTTTTGGATTGAAAAAAAAATAGGTTTACATACTGTTTACAATGATAATTATAAGGTAACAGTATGTAAACCTATTTTATTTTTTTAACAAAACCTTTTCTAACGAAAAAAAGTCAAACTTTTTGTTAGCAACTGATAAACGATTCAAAACTGATTTTTATTTTGATAAAAAACAGTGGCGTGCCATTTTTAATGTAATAAAATTATATTTTGGTCAATACAATTAAAAAAAGTAGATAATAAATTTTACATTAAACTACAGAAAATTTATTCTCTTTTAAAATATATAAAAATTAATATACCATTACATTTGTTTTTTTGAAAAAAAAATCAAAAATTTGATACCATTTCAGTTAACGCCATCTAGCGGCGGCTTCTTAAAACCAAATAAGCGTTTTGTAGTGAAAATTATGTTCTTTCATATGAGCCTAAGTTTGCTAAAATCGGTCAAAAAAGGGGAAACTTTTTGTTTAAAAAAACAATTGAACTTCCCCCCCCCATTTTTGATAGAACAAAATTTTAAAAAATTAGGGAATGGTCAGTAAATATGAAAAAAGATATCATTAAAATACTTTCATTAGACAAAATTCCTATAAAAATCCCATTTTTCTACTGGGTGTTGGTTGTTACGCCCCCAACTTTAAACTCGAAAATAAAAATTTCCCGCAACTTTGGCGGCTTTTATTATGATTTTTTTTTTCTCAAATCCCGACCAAATCTTAAGGATATGGCCCTTTGCTACCCTTTTCCCCTTACACCCCCCTCAACAATAAACCAAATATTCAGAATTGCCGGTATTGGAGCCAAGAAAAAGAACATCGCTTTTTCATACTCGGACACAATATCCCAAAAAACAAATGTATTCGTGGGAATTTTCGGACACCATATCATTGGATCCTTTTTTATGGACTATAACCTGAGAGCAGAAACCTATTTGGACTTATTTCAAAATAAAATTGGACCTGCTTTGAAAGAAGTTGTTCGGGAAGATCAAATGATTTGGTACCAAATAGATGGTTGCCCCTCTCATAGTGCCCGTATGATTAGAGAGTACCTAGAAAATGCTTTTAACGGCAATATTATTGGTCCACGGTACCGGATTTTATTTTTCCACACCTAGTAAAATATTAAGAGTTCAGTTCTTTCTTTTTCGAATCTGTTTTCGATCTTCTGAGTTAAACATTTACAATTATTTATTGCGATGGCTTTGGCCTCAAAGTTACTGACAATACGTTTAATGGTTGAAATGGACCAGATAGACTTGATGGGAAAATAAATTGAAAATATTTCAGTTACTGCTATTGGTTAAATTAAATTCTAGTATGATAAAATAATTTTTTTAATGATTGATAGTAATAATTGTTATTAGTTAAACTTAAATGTTACCTTAAATAAGAGTTTGATAAAAAAATAATGTTAACGTGTCTTTTACTTTGAATGTAATGGTTGTGAGATTGATGAAACGAAAAAAACATTCCTTGTATTTGGCTGTACGTCAGATTTGACTAAGCCTTATAACAAATTGTTTGCTGGTGGCTGGTGTCTGTTTGGTTTCACCTGAACCGAAAATTTGGTAATTTTGCAATATCATTTAATTGAATAATTCAGGATTCGCTAATTAAAATTTTTTGAAACTTGGCACATGGGTTTGTGAGATTGGTCTTTTCAAAAAGATATTTTACATTTTTTCTGTAAAATGTACAGGAGAGCCAATAATTAACCCCCTTTAAATTACCATGGGATTTCCTGTTCCGCTCGGCGATGCACCACCCGGTATATCTTCAATTACCGGATGTGTTTGGAAATAAGTCAATGTACCTATGGTTCCGGGTGGCTGAATTTTATTAAAAGTAACAAATAAGATAGAAACAAATGTTAAAATATGCAGTGTTACAACAATCTTTTTAACATAAAAATGATCGTGGCCTATTTAATTAAAAAATGTCCTAAACGACTTTGTAACAGCTGATTATTTTTTACCAGCCAAAAATTAAAAGGGATTTTTTAAACCGAAAACAGTTTTTAAAGAGGTTCTATGTAGTACAAATATTGCTAAGTAAAATTGGCATCATTGAAATTCTGGGACTGATGACGCCACAGCATTGAAGAGCGTTTTTGCTAGAATTTTTATTTTAACCCTTTTTTTTATTACGGCACGGGGTATCTTTTTCCCAAACAAAGTATACATAACATTTTGAGAAATATTGGAAACATATTAGTATCATTTAGAAAAAAATGTGTAACTTGCCCATTAATAAATTCTTATACTTACTGAAAAACTAGATACAAAAAGAACAACATGACAGCAGAAGTCATGAAATTGAAAAACGCAACTATTCCTCTACTTCGCTCTTTTATTTCGGCCATAATTTCTTTGGCAATTTCCGTCATACTTTTCGAAGCCGTGTTTTGAAAATTAAAGGAATGCGAAAATTTTATTCTGACGTAAAACATTGTTTTAACGTGGCGAACAAATGTTTTCACCTCTAAAATTTAATTAAGATAGGTTCTATAATATTATTGTGGTAGCTATTTATTGAGGCCTCCACCATATGTAACTCTGTATCTCTTATTATGTGGATAGTCGAATACCGATCCCCAAGTAAAACTCTCAACTCTTCACTCCAGATGTTCGACTCTCGGTACGGTTGTCTGTTAATACTCCCCTGCTAACTGTTGTAAAATGTTGTTTTAAATATTATTTAAAAACACCCGTACTCGAACCATGAATCTTGACCTGCCTTGTGACTGTGGCAAACCAAAAGAGATACAGAGTTGCAAAAAGTTGGGCACTCAATAAGGATATTAAATATAATTAAAATAGCATATTCAAATATTGTTTTGAAAAAAAAATTGAAATTTAAGATTACGTAAATTAGGATCAAAACGATTAAAATTATAATTATTTTCTAATATCTAGCAACAATATTTTAACACCAGAGAAAGACAATTCTTTGCTAACTTAACCCACAATGTAGTTTTTACATTTTTACAATTTAAAGGAATACTGTAAACTACACGCCTATATATGGATTGGTATCCTATATACATTTGATTTTACATTTAAAGAGATTAAATCTTAGAAACATTTCACCCTTTCACCTTACTCCCGAGAAATAATGACCCTTTTTGTAGATCATCTAAGAACTGTTTTATCGTTTTTTTAACGTTATCAAAGATTTTAAGCATATGATCATATACCTTATAAGGGATCAAAGACATTTTTATCACGAATCTGTACATGGTGAGCTATTTATATTTTTCTATTACTCTATCCATCAAACTGGAAGCTTTGTAAAAATAAATTATACAATATTTTTCTTAACATAACAAGTAAGTGCTCGATACAGAGAGACAGATAGGTAGTCCAGTATGCGCTGGTTAAGGGACCCGAGAATATTTTTAATAACTTAAGGACGAGACCTAGCTCAAAAAACTTTGCACATACATTGTTAGAGAGACTGTACCCTCATTTGTCTCTGGCACACCCTTTTACGCACTTGTCAGACAAGTTTTAGAAATCTCCTAGAAGACAGCGTTTCCCAACCTGTCGTACGCATATCAACTGAACTACTTTGGGCGCGCCCAATATAGTCAAATTCGTGATGGCCGAATATCATAACTTCAGCACAAAATTATCAAATTTTTGCAAAAATTATCAGGTATCTTTAAATAAGCTTCCAATTTTCTCACTTATATTTAAGTTTCTGTAAACCATAAGATTTGACTTATTGCTGACATCGAAAAAGTGGCTAAAAAATTTACTTCCAAAAAGAAAAAGCAGTTTTTGAACTTAATTGTGTAATACATACTACTCAGAATCAGATGAAAAGGCAGTTACATTTTTGTTGCCTTTTACATTAACAGAATAGACTCAGTAGTGTGGAAGATAATCTGTTTGAGACTGAGCAATATTTAACCAGATATTGCCATGGAGCTTTGAATTGACCAGCTAAGCCTTCTTATTAACTAAGAAATAATTTATTAAAGAAAGGTGCATTTAGTTATGAAAAATATTTTTGAGGACAAAACTCATCATTCAGATGACGGTCTGGTATGGTTTTTAAAAGTTAAATATTTCAATAATAGCTAAACTTGTTCTTGAAAGTTATCATGCTCCTAAATTTAAGACATTTTTGTTATACAAAATATAAGAAATAGTTAAATAGAATACTGTTGTTTATTTTCTAAATAGATTTTTATTGATTTAACTTTATAAACGTTCTTTTTATGACTTCAAACATATAGTGTCACTGGTCACTGGTATTTCCTGAATGGTTTCAGCGAATTTCTTTTATGCGCAAAAAAAAGTAGTACACATATACCAGTTACAGTTAATTTTTCCAGTTTTCATTTTGGTTTTAAGGTAAAAAAAACATTAAGGTAGTAAATTCTGACGATTCTGTTTACAAGTAATAACTTATATGCTAAAAAGTTACAGTTTATATATTCGATCTCTCTGAGAGCATGGTTCTAAAATGTGATATTTTTAAAATATTCGTGGTGTGGGGTGTAATTTAAAAATCATCATTATGACGCATCATTTTGGTGACGTCGTCAGCATGATTTTTGTCATAAAAATGACAGTTATGTCAATTATGTCTTAAAAACACAATTACACCCTTTTTGGAGTAAATTTTGTGATTTTTTTTAAGGCTATTTCTTATTTATTTAATAACTAATAAAAATTACATACATTAATAAAATTGTAATATAATTTTATATATGTATAGCTTAAATATTTATTCAGAATGTATTTTTTTGTTTATTTAAATTCTAATTTCTGTGTTTTAAATTTTTAAATAAATTCTGGTGACATTATTAATTTTTGTCATTCTGATGCCTCCACGACTAAAATGGTTTTGGGAGAATCCGTGACTTTAACGGCACAATTTACCATATTCAACCTTCAGCCAGCTAGATCATATATTTTACAAACCTACCGACTTTATTTAATAATATTATAAGAGATGTTATTTACATAATTAAATTGCCAAAAAAGGTGTGTCAAATTAAAAAAATATATATGTCTCTGGCAATAAAAGGTATTACAACTTCATTAAACTAGAAAAAATAAATTTTAAGTACATATTAACATGCCTTAAAATAATACGTTACGGTTTAAGCAGGGATATTTGATCACTGCATTGTTTTATCTAGCCGTAAAAAAGAGTTAATAACATTAAGAAATTACTGGCATCTTTATAAAAAAAGTTCTTCTAAACTAAAGCAGATCTTTACGAAAACGCTCCTAATTTGAACACCCATAAATTTCACTTGATATTACATTAATTTAACATTTCTACCACCAAGTGGTACGCCTAAAAGAAAGGTTGGGAAATGCTGACCAATAAATACATTACATTTATTGTAAGCACTAGGAGCGCACCACCGAGGGACGAACTTGCGTCTAGAGATACCCCGGATATTTTGGCTTACGAGCTTCTTGACAGTGTTGACGCATGTCTAATAATTTAACGACATTTTTATAACCTAAAAAAATTAATTTTAATGTGTAAAGTAATAGTTTGGGGACTTTTCTAATACATTCCCGCATTTTTAAGTCTGAAATACAATTGAGGAAAATAAAAAGCCGCTTTGCTAACCAGAACTAACCATGACCAACTAGAACTTAGGGCTTTTGAATTTGTTTAAATTATCCCTACATACAAGTTATTTACAAATTTTTTATAATTTTTGACATGGTAGAAGTTATAAATTTTTTTAAAAGTGTTATTATATATTTCCCGGGTTTTTTCTAATACCTTGTTAAAATTTTGTTAACTTCTATATAGAAGACAAATTCAAAAGTCCTAAGTTCTAGTCGTCATGGTTAGTTCTGGTTAGCAAAGCAGCTTTTTATTTTCCCAAATTTTATTTCAGATATGAAAATGCGGGGACTTATTAAAAAAGACCCCAAATTATTGCATTAAAATGTAATTTTTTAGCCGAGTTCCTGCATAATAAAGCATGTTTCATGTGTCAACACTGTCAAGAAGCTCGTAAGCCAAAATATCCGGGGTATCTCTAGACGCGAGTCGAATCTACGAGTTCAAGGATCCCCTCATGCCTAATTGCCTCAAAAGGACTAGACACTTTTAAAATATGAATTAATAATTTAAAAAAAAAATAATTAAAAAATTGAGAAATACTTGCTTTTAGTCTATTTTAAGAAAAAATGCCTGGGGCACTATTCTTGGTCATTCGCATCTTTCAGGATCCGTCGAATTTACATTTAATTTATTAACAGATTTGACGGATCTTGAAAGAAGCGAATGGCCAAGAATAGCGTCCCTGGGGTTAAAAAAATAAATAATTGTTTTCCCTTTTTAAAGTTCCTGAGCAAATATTGTGCAATTGAAACTTATTTTGTCTTAAATAACTTTTAAAGTTACTTTTTTATATATAAAACATCCAGTTAGATTAGGTGATAAAACAACATAAACGGCCCATACTGTACATGAAATCCTTTCATTAATTTTATCGTAATGAGGAGATAACGTACTTCTTATAACAACTCCAACAACTGAATTACTTATAAAATCAACTAGCATACAAACATAGTCAAAAATTTTTACGATATAACAAACTGCTTTCACTATGTAGGTGAGAGAACATAACCAGTTAAACAATGGTCCCAGTTTGGCGTTGCAGTCAGCAAGCATTTTCGAATACTCTTGTGCATCTTTCAAAGGGAGTTCCGAGTTCCTTGTTACAAATGTTAATTATTTTTCCAAGGAATTCAAAAACAGATTTTATTACTCGAACTAAAAAGTAATTTTCATTAAAGTATATAGATAGAACTAAACAGCAAAATAACTAGCACGAAACACCATATAACAGAAGTTTTTAAGTACTTTAAAATAATTTGTGCTGGGAAAACTTTTAAGAGGAATAGTTTATATTCCATAAAGCAATATTTTACAAATAGCTAGATTTTACCCAAGAAAAATCTACACATATTTTTGAACATTACAAACAACCATATAATTTTATAAATATGGATTAAAGTTTACAAGAAACAGAAACATAAAGTTGGTAAACAGAACAACAGTTTTTACTTTTAAATATTTGGAGACTAGGCGGAGAAGGAAAAACTTCTGCGGGTAGCAGGTTCCAAAGTCTGGACACTCTGGGGATGAAGGAACGAAGAAAGCGGGAAGTTTGGGGCCTCTTCAGTTAAACTGTAAAAGGATGCATAAAAGTTGCTCTGTTGGGAGCTGCCAGAGGGGGAATTATACTGGCCAACTTCTCAGAGCAGAAGCCGTAAAAATAGCTATAGAAGAGACAGATCCCCTACAGTTCGACGATGGGCAAGAGGAGGAAGCATTTCTGTAAGCGTGGGATCATTAATGAGACAATTGGCCCTTCTTTGAATGCAGTCCAGAATGCTAAGGGTTGTAGGAGACGCCATTCCCCAGACATGAGAATAATATTCCAAAGAGGGTCTGATTTGGGATACATATAGAGTATAAAGATCGGAAGAAAAGAAATACTTTCTGGCTCGAAAGGGGAATCCAAGCTGTCTTAAAGCTGCCGAGGCTATGGAAGTAATGTGTTTGTGTCAGTCGAGGTTATTCTCAAAAGTAACGCCGACAAGATTAAACGAGTCTTTGTTCTGCAGAACCTGGCCGCTCATATGTAACGGATGAGCATTAGCAGACTTTTTTTGCGACAGCGAACATGATTGTGTATTGAAGGCTTTAAACTGAACAAGATAAGTCTGAATACAAAATCAAAATACAATTACGTCTTAAAAGCTTTCTTTCTTTCCAATTATTTTAGCCACTTAAAAAGCTTAAAATTACCAATATGTTTTAGAATAATTAGAGTTATGGTAGTTTATCAATTCATACCTAAAGCCATAATTATCCGCTTTATTTTCATCAAAATCTCTTTAATTTTCTTAACAACTTCTTTAATGGTCTTGATTACTTTCTTAATAGCATCTTTAATTGCTACAAACGGTTTTTTAATTACGTCTATTATTTGTTTTACAGCTTGTTTTAATTGCTCCTAAAAATGATAATACATTAATTTTTAGGATTACCAATTATCACAAACTTTTTTTTGTATCGAAAACATTTTTAAATATTCTTGATCAGATGGCGAAGGAGTAATTAATTAGAAAACTATTTTGATGCAGCCGCGCGCCGTGGTTTCAAAATATTTAATAAATTAAAGTTTTGAAATGGCCTAGCTAAAGATATTTTAGTAATGTTGGATCGAAATAAACTTACTTGTCCACAAGCTAAGGATTCACTAAGTATTCCCATATTGTTCAAAGTATTCTGAGCAGGTCCTGTCAGAGCTAAGGCAAATGCATAAGCTAACAACGCTTGTCTGCCCCTCTTTGAGAAAAACTGAGGAAGCGTTAATAATACAACACACCTGAAAATAAGTTGCTAGCTCTAAAAATTGTCGTGTTCTTTACCGCTTTAACTTATGTCGTTTACTTCTGTATATCGATCATTGGGCTAAGTTAAAATAAATAATTATTGTGATAATCAGAAGTTTCGGAACTTTGGGACTTTTTACCTTTAATATTTTAAATAGGGACCTAGATTTTAAATTTGTTTTAGTTTAAATTAACATCAGTTTACTCCTTGTATTTTTCTTATTGTATTATAAAAACAACTTATCAAAAATTTAGTTATATAATGATAATAAAGTAGTTACATCGATTATAATTAGCTAGAACCTAGACGCACGGTAGTGCGCCAGGTTGTGTGATAATCAAAAGTTCCGGCCTACCGCGCGAATGTGTGTATTTTACACGAAATGTTTCAGGCTATTTTTACCCATATCATAACTTCGGCCTCCATTCACATAAAGGTGTGAAATGTGGTATGTAAATTTACATAAGTATGCTTATTACCTATGAAAAAATCAAGAAAGTTATGTCAATTAAACTCTTCGATGTTCAATTGAAAATTACCCATTTTACAACTGACTGCCAGTCAGTCAGATTGACTTATTAAAATTGTGGGGCACTTTTCGGGGGAGTAGAAACTTAAAATGTGGTTGAAAGGTAGGTTTTAGGATCCACAGAAAGATCTTACCACAAGTCATTATGTAAAATAAGGGGCCAAGTTCGTATTTAAAAATCACGGTTGCTTAAAGTTGGTCCAGTCCAGTTTTGTCTACAATTTTGTTCCATATTTTTTATCTTGGTGAGTTTTTTATTGATCTGACTGTATCAATGAAAAAAAAATATCTGTATTAATAAAAAAAAGTTTAAAGGTGTATGGAAGCCCAATGCTATGGCCCATTCGATCAAAAAATGCACAGCCCAGTATGAAAATATCTGTCAAAGTTGGCCCCGCCAATTCTGCGCAATAATAAAATTCCACGAAAAATTTAATGTTCTCTACTTACACACTGATAAATCAGTGTGTAGTTAGCAACACATTATACTTTAAGTGAGAGCCGTAATGGTCTTAGGTTGTCTTAGGTTTTTGGTGAAGGCAGCGCGCGGCGCGTTTGAAACTATATCCGCGCTATATCGTCAACCGTCGTCGTCTCATCATTCGTAGTTGTGGTTTGTGCCCTTTGCGCCGATTGTTTTGCTTTATGTGAGTACCTATATTTTGTGGTTGAAGAAGTTTTTTGGATTGATAAAAGATTTCTTATTTTAGTGATTAGTGTTTATTAAATTGTGAATATAATTTTGTGTTTATTGTTTGTTACTTATAATATCGTAACAAAATGATTAGAGGTTGTATGGTTTTGTCTTGCAAATCCAAGGGTAACATACCCGGCATTTTTTACTTTAGGTAAGTATTTCTTATATTTAAATTAGGTGCTTCTTATGAGACGTAACGTTAGGTAACCGAATAAATAATAATATGTATATCAATTAGGAATAATAGAAAATGAAAATTATTCCAATCTTAACTATCTTTTAGATGATTTCCACAATGTTTGTGTATTTCTGTGGATTATTAAAAAGAAATAAGGTTTACATTTAGGTACTTTTATTTCATTTAATAATTTAGTACATTCTTTTAAAGGATCAAAATTATTAATTACTGGGCAGACCAGGCAAATTTAAATACATACAGGTCCCTCTAATTGAATGAAAGAAAGTACAATTTTATGCTAAAGTTCCTTTTTGCTTTTTCTGTATTTGTTTAAAAAGAAATTAGATTTTTGGTTTTTTAAACTTACATTATCAACTTTTTAAGCTCGACATACTGTAGACACATAATATTTAACGGATACTGTTACAATGGATACCTAGGTACCAAAGGTTATTAAACATTTTTAACCACTGTTATTCTGTCTCATGAATGTTTGTTATTAGTGAAAAGTATATGCCTAAAAACCGTTTATAAAAATTTTCACTTTTTAATGTACAACCAGAATCTTAGGATTAGATTAAACTCATTTACACTATCTTGCCCTTTTTTTATCACAAAATTGGTGATAAGTACATGAAACTATCATACAATGTTTGAAATTTATTTTAAAAATCTTGTTTTTATTTATTTACAAAGATTTTTGGTAAAAATACAAAACTCACAAAAATATCGACTATTTAAATAGAAGGCTTCTTTCCATATTATATCAGATGATATAAAATCCAATATTACACAATAATTTTAAATATTTTATGGTAGTATCGTTTAATAACCAACAATTTTGTGCAAAAAATAAAAAAAACAGTGAATGCTTGAATTTGACATTTGATGATGTCAACTTTATAGATAGTAACAAAGAATTATGGACGTCCGTCTCTGACCTACTATTCATTGCGCAAACTCCGCGGGGCCAACCCCCCTATTCCCGCTGCCCTGCACGCCTGGACAATTTTGTTCTACGGTATTGGGCTTCCATACACGTTTAAACTTCCTTGGTTATTTTCAAGAAAAAAGTCCTCGGTCCTGCAGGGTGGTTCAAGCATAGGGCAGACCAAAAGATGATTCGGATCGTGAATTGTACCACAGTCGCATCCCAGGTCCTCGTTGTCCGGGAGTAGTCCCCATCTAGCCATATTCGTTTTGCATTTCGAAACTCCAACTCTCATTCGATTTAAAGTCTTCCATACAAGGTAAGGACATTGGTTACAACCTTAACCCCCTAAAATTTTTACCATTTGTCTTCCAATTTTAAATTTTTTTTGGTGCCCCCCAGTGCCTTTTCTTGGGAAAAAAAAATTCAAATTTTTTTTAATTTTTTGCTAAATTTTATCGAAATTTTTGGTTAAAAAAAGGCAGGAATCCCGTAAAATATAAGGGGGTTTTTCCCAAAAAAATTCCCCAAAAATTTTTCCTTACAGTCCACCCCAAAAGTGCTTTTACTAACCCTTTTAAAAGGGTTAACGGGTACTAATTTGTTTATTTTTTACCCAGTTTTGAGGACCCTTTTTAATAAATTTTTTTTTAATAATTTTTTTAAATAAAATATTTTAAATTTAAAATTTAAAATTTTTTATTTAATAATAATATTATATTATTAAAAAAATAATATAATAAAAAATATTAATTTAAAATTTATTATTTTTTTAATATTATTTGATAGATTTCTAAAACAACCATAAAAAAACAATTTCCCAAAAGGGCCCCCCCTGTTCTTTAAATTTTAATTTTTTCAAAACCGTCTTTAGGGAAAAAAAAAACAATTTAAATTTTTTCTTTTTGGTTTCATTTAAAAAAAAAAATTTTGGTAGGGGGTTTAACCATTTTAAAAATATGATATAAAATATTTTAAAATTTTAAAAAAATTTTTCCCCCAACCCTTTAAAAAAGTCTGTTTATTAAAACCAAAAATTGTTTCAACCCCTTTTTTTTGTTAAAAAATAATTTTTAAAACCCTTATGGGCCTCCCGGGAAATAACCGGTTTTTAAATTTACAAATAATCAAAACCCTTGAATATTGTAAAATTTTGGGAATTTGGGAAATATTGGTTTAAACAGGTACTTGTCAATAACCCATTGTTTTTTGGGGTTTTAAGTGGGTCAAAGGGATTAAATTAAAAAAAAAATTCATTTGGGGAAAATTTTGTTGGTTGTCTCATTAAAAAAATTTTTTTGGGAAAGTTTTTTTTCTGCCTCCCCAAGAGCCCCAATTTTAAAAAAAAAATCTGATTTTTAGGTAAATATTAAGATTTTTTAATAAGTATCAAATCAAACAATAGACAGTTTTAATAGAAAAAAATTGATGACTATACATTGAATTTCACCTAAATTAATTTCCTTAATAAAATTTATACTTTTTGCCTCCCCAGAGGCATTAAAATATAACGAAAAAAATAATATTTTACCTACGACAAGGCTATTCGAGATATTAAAATTGGCTCTGGTTAAAAGATGGTGTAAACAGACATTATTGCGAACGCGTCAACAAGTCCTAACTTGTCGAGGTGTTTTTGAGGCCTTTCAATAGCTTTGTTCCAGTATTAGTCTATATCGAAACTTAGTAGCGTTCGGTTCGTACGATTTTTACATAGGCGCTTATATATTTTTTGTGAAGTGTGTTTTTTTAAAAATTTGCAAAATCAGGTCTGTCTGGTTTAAATACGGGGTGTTCCGTGAGTTTTTTCCTGTGTTTGGACATCCGTCGCAATACCTAAAAATTTTTGCCGCATATGAACAAATTATGAAGTATTGTGGATTAGATTTAATAAAAAGACAAGTAAAAAAGAACCCGTATTTTCCGATATTGTCGAAGAAGTAACAGCAAAACTAGAAGAAATCTGGCACAAAGCGTCTATTCCCATAGTTTCGCGTACCAGAATAATACAGCTTTAAAAATTTTATCATGACAAGTTTATTAAACTTATGAAGCCTTTTTAAAATAGACATAACAGTGAAAGTTACAAATCCAAAATAGATAATTTTAAAGAGGAAAGTAAAGTGAAACTTTTTGATGTGGCAGCGTGCCTACAACCTGCACTTGTGAGAAATCTAAAAAGTGCATGTTGATAAGCAAAACTTTTATTAGATCAAAGAAAAGAAAATGGTAATTAGAAAAGAGATAAAAAAATAAAAAAAAAATTAATACAAAGAGAAGAAAGGCAAAAGGAGGCTGTTCAAAATCTTAATTATCTTACAAGCCTAAAAAAACACACCTAGCACAGTCACTTAAAAATTTTTTTACCTACCTGTGACTTGCCTTCGATTTGGGATCTGATACTGATTTTGGGACTCCGGATCCTTTCCCGCACCTTCAGCCTCTAGAGATCTTGACAAAACAGCAAATGCGAATTAGCTACCACTTTTGCAAAAACTTGCGACAGACATGGAATATTTGAAAGATCTGCACCCGTTTTGCATCAGCGTTTTAAATGATATTGGAGCAGACACGAGGATTTTTTTAAAAAGATCGAAGTAAAGTTAGAAGAGATAGGAAAAAAAACCTGTTTAATCTCCGTGTGAAAAGGGGGGAGTGGGGATAAAAATACATGGTATTTAATTTGACAGGCGCAACGATAAAACCTTTAAACCCCAAATTAAAAAAAGGGGACAAGTTCTGCCGCCAAACCAATGTAGAAGAAAATAACTTGAAAAGAACCAGGATGTAAAAATATCGGGGCATGTTTCCGACTACCTCAAAAAAAATATTAAAGACAGTATAGTTAATATTAAGGAAGAAATGCAATTGATGTAAGAATTTAGAAGCTATTGGTTGTGATGAGACTGTCAAAATGTGTAAAGGCGGTGTAATAAGACTTTGAAGAAAAACTTAAAAAACCTCACCATTCAGCTGCTCATTCGCGGTGGGTGACAACTAAACCGTATTCTCACTATTTCAAGCGAAAATCCTTGCCAAGTTTGATGGAACTAACAAAATTCATTATGAACGTTTACGCTCCGATGTGGTTCACAATAAAATTGCAGTCAACATGCAAAGATGGGGAAACACCTTTTTCAATCCATAAAGTATCGCGGGACTTACATAAAGACTTAAGAAATATAGTTGGGTTTGTTAATTCAAAGAAATGGCTTTGCTACCATGAAAACATACCTAACTTGGACTTCAAGGGCGTATTTTAAAGGCCAGAAGTTCTATGAAAACCCCCAAAATATTAGAGGTTTTAAGCTTCCCCTTTTCGTTTTGAAGCAAATAAATACTTTAAGCCAATCGACTGGCAAAACGGAATTTTAGCAACCCGACTCACCCAAAATTAATTTTGGAAAAACATGTCAAAAACATGTGTTGGGGAAATGTGCCCGCACGTCACAGAAGCCTCTGCAGCAGTTTGTAATTCAGACTCTAGATTTTTATATAGCGTTGATTCTAGAAAAAATATGCCGTGTTTTAATACTAAATCAGAGTATGTATTTAAAAAGTAGCTTTATAGAAATATTTCCTTTTCAAAAATTTTTTTTGTTATATTTCCTAAAAATATGAGATTTTGCAGATTTTTTTAGTTTGCTTTTTCTTCCTTAAAAAATTTTTTAAAAAACATGCTAGAAATATTTACTATTAATTACTACAGTGGCCAGTTTCCGGGAAAAATTGTTAAACCCATTCGTTATAAAATTTTCCTTTTTTAAATGCTTCTGCTTCAAGTGCTTTTTGTTTAGTTAAGGGTCCAATTTTGGGGAAATTTTTTTTCTTTGCTTTGAGACCAATTGTAGCCCTTTGTCTACTCCAATCCTCGACTTCTGGATTTTTCTTTTGTTCTAAATTAACATTTTTAAAAAATTGATTTAGTTTAGCTTTATTCTAATAATATCATTTATTTGGATTTTCAACACCAAACTTTCAGCCAGTTTTCGCAAACCCCAAAAGGGGGCCTTTTATTTTGCATCACTTACGGGGGGACAAACATTTCGTTTTGGGGACATGATTAAACATTTTATTCCGAATACTTAACTTTATTTTATCGATTTAAGACACAACTAAATATAATTGAAGAAACCCCAAATAATGCATTTGAGCCTGGCCATAAATATTTTTTTTTTGGTATTTTTACCTTTAAAATTTGCAAATAAAATCATAAAATAATAAAATACAATTAGCCCAAAGAATTTCCCCAATATAAAAAGTTTTTTTTTTACCTAAAATAGGTTATAGAAATTGAGATTTGTCTGCCGTGGCTGTTTTATAGGGTGTCCATTACCTAAGGGTTTTTGTATACGGAATTTCCTATAAAGCAGATTTTTGTTGGCTTGAAAGTGGTCAAAAACACAGGTGGCCGATATAAAAGGGTGTCCGTTAACACAAGTTTTACTGTATATAGAAGTCAAGCATTTCTCCATACCCTCAATAATGTAGATTTTTGTTAAACACTATAATTACAAACTTGTCAGACATTGCAGAAATTAAAGGAAATTCAAGCAGAAAACAAAAGTGGCAGGTTTTGCCGGTTTGAAAATGAATGTAGTTAGTTATTCATAAAGAATTTGTCTAGTAAAATGCATGAATGGTAATTGGAAAACTCAATTAAGGAAGTCCTTTTGTCTTTTATGTTTGTGCAGAAAGAGGTCGCGCTTTCACACACTTTTTATTTTAATGAAAGACAGAAATGTTTCTTTTAACTTGCATTTTAGTTTGCAATATTTTTTAAAAGATTTGGTTTTTCAAAAGGCATGCCAAGATTGTCTTATAGTGTTGAGAATGTCCACTTAAAAAAACTAAAGATTGTTTTTTGAGAAATGTAATTAATAAGCTGTACTACTGGTAGGAGAACTGGTAAATAATTTTGTGTAGGTTCTTGAGGCACTATGAAAATTTTTGTTATTGTTCTTGAAGGACCTGTAAATAAGAAAGTCGGGGTCTGGCTGAAGGAAAGCGGCCCCCTACCAACCTTTAAATTTTTTTAAAAAGAAAATTTTGTTATTAAAAAAAATGTTTGTTGCTTTAAGTTGGATATTTAAAAAATTACAAAATAAAAAAGCCGACAATTATTAGTTAGGGTTTAAAAACTGCTTTTGAAAAAGTTTTTTAAAAAATTAAAATGTTCGGGGACTTCTTTTGGAAATAATAACGTTTGACAAATAAAAACCCGACAATTTGCTAGAATTTTTTTTTGCCGTGTAAAAAAGTATCACATAAGTGCGTGTAAAAAATAATAAATAGCTTATGTTTTAGGACCTACACATAAAATTGAAATTTAAAGAAAATTTAGGTAAATGGTTTTTCCAAACTGTTTAGGAATATACCAAACTATTAATTTAAACGCCCCCAAAAATAGTTTTACTTAATTTTAACCTGCCCTTTTAATTCTTTGATCAACTATAAATTTTTATCAACCTAAGGCTTAAGGAAGAACGATGGAGGAGTTTTTAAATGAATTTCAATTTTAGATACGGGGAAAAAATTGGGAAAACGCCACTTTTGGAAAATACTAATGACCGCTTTTTTTTTAATGGTGCTTTGGAAACAATTTTAAAACCTAACCATTTGAATATAATTCAAAGAGAATTTATAACCATAGATTTCCAAAAGAAGAATGGAAAATGCTTTGGTATTTTGTTGTAGTGTTTGGGATCAGAAAACCTTTTCTTTGCTCCAAATAATTAATATTTTCGCCGGTTTCAAAATTTATTACTGCAAAATCTTCGTAATGATTATGTTCAGTACTTTGAAAAATTTGGACTGAAATACGCCTCAAAACATGTTAGCCGGTTGACGAACAAGGTAGTAATAACTATTCAAACATCATGAGAGAAATTAGAGAAGAATTTCAGAGTATTTTGTTGGACCCCCGAGAGGTTCCATGGCAAATAAGTTAATAAAACTAAAAGGGAAATAAAGTATTTTTTCTTATTACTTACCGGGTTTCTATATTTCCTACTGACTACATGTTATACCACTTTGTAGAAATAAAAGGATAAAAAAAAGCCACTTTATGTATAAATTCCCCCTCTGTACCTGCCTAATTTTTCTTTCTAGTTTTTTTTAAGTTCACAATTAAACTGATTTCGTGTATGAACCATTATTTCTTCACGTAACCCCAAATTTTTCCGCAATCTCACTTAGTGCTTCTCGTTTCTTCACTCTATCTTTATAACCTTTGCTTTTAACATCATATAGATCAGGTTTATTGTGGTATATATTAATTAATTCATCAATTTCACTTTTTAGCCATTCTTTTCTCTCACCCATTTTGTCTTTTATACGCAAATAAATTATCCGACACTTCCACAAAAGTAGACGACTAGTCAACTAACGCGATTTCTGTCGGGCAAGTCGGAACTTGTAGAAGGAGTAGTGTTTACATTAAACGTATAGATATGTAGACACATATTACTGGAGACTGATACATATATGTCAGACATAAATTTTTTGTCTGTTTACATTTATGAAAATCACTGTCTGACATAAATATCATGCAATAAATGTCAGGTCTAAACGTACCTTTATCCTTATGGATATCTGGCTACATCTGCAACAACTTGCTAAAGACATCACTTTTTAAAACGGGATAAAAACCGCAAAATATCAATGTTGTTGGGAAATTTAGTTCGCCGACCTATTGTAACTTCGTTGCTTTAACAATACAGTAAAACCTAAACCATAGAGATATTATTCATGCTCATTATAAAGAAAAATGCTTACTTGTTTACATAAATAATGGGACAAATTCTAATATAAAAAAAATAAAATGACAATTTTACTTTGAACTGCTGTAAGGAAAAGGGTAAACATTTATTTTAACCGTAATAGATACTTTTCTTTATACATAAACAGTTTGAATTGTGATTTTATGCAAAAACGGTTTGTATTGTGATTTTTAGAATATAAAATTCATAGCCGTTTATTGCAAAGTGGATCAAGCCGTAAAAACATTTTTGGAAAAACTACCAACCTTAGGACAATATAATTTTTAAAAATTTACCCTAACAGAGCACAACTCATGTGTCAAACTCTTTTAAACAGAATCTGTAAAAATACCTGTAAAAGAGGACAGGTTACCCACAACTCGTGTGAGTGGGATCATTAATAAGGCGGAAACGAAATGAAAATTTATTTTCATTAGTAATTGTTGATGGTCCTTGCACAAGGTGACCCGTTTATTATTTTGTTCTATTACTATATCTAAATAAAAAGAAGAGGTATTTTAAGTAAAATAGAGTTTAACTGTAAATAAACTCTGGACTGTTTTAAACATATTAATATTTAAAGAATGGTATATTTAGAACTGCATTCTAAGAAAAATTTACTAATTTTTGTATAAAAACGCATTGCACTTTTCTGTGTTAAGTATTAAAAACCTTTTCAATGGCATATTTATGTGTCTTAACCGAAGATTTATTAACTCAAAGTTGCTTAAACATCAGTTAATTATAATAATAGTGAACACCATTACTACATCCTTCAAAAAGTTAAAATAGTAGCTTTTCCTAAAAAAGTAGTTTAAGATAAGAGATTTTAAATAACTTAAAAACAGGTATAAATTAATCCTATATGTTTTATGTAAAATTTCATTTAAAATAGGTAATTGATGACTGCCACTAAAAATCATTTTTTTAAATCCAAAAATAGCTTACAAAAGCTTGTATTATACGTTGTATATCGATCATTAATTAAACTGTATTATTGTATTATATTACACTGAATCTCGTAAGGTGCGAACACACATCCCTCCGGGTGGGTCTAGACCAGATGCGAATTTCTATGTACTTACTCCCGCGGCCACCGGGACTGTAAATACAAAAATCCAATGCAATAAAAATATACTCTATCCTACGATCGTGAAAAAGTAACTTTACTAACAAACGATAAATTGTAGGTGTATCACCAAACAAATACTTTTTTTTTTATTTCAGTGATTTTACTTCGCCCAGCATCCCAAGATTTGTAAACTGATAATTGATAACAGTTAATAGGTTATTTTCTTGCAGCGACTATTAATTTTTAAAAGTGTTAGTTTTTACAATATATAGGTAAAAGACGGGAAATAAATGCATTCCGTATTATCTCTAGTGCTCATTAATTTCTGGTTAAATGCAGTTTAAATTAAGCAAAAAAAATATTAGGTAATTTTATACTTATCTGGCTCCACGGCCGATTTTATTAAAATTTAATATACAGGGAATTTTTGGGGCACTGATGACAAATCTAAAGTCAAATTTTGTCGACACTTTTAGTTTATAAGTTATAACACCCTACTCAGGCCTAACCTTAAATACGCACAAACTTTCCTAAAATTTCCTTTTTCTTAAGACTGGTCACAGCCAAACTAAATGATTTTATGCTAAATCATTTATTATTTATTAGGATACATTTATTTTTACTTTTCCTTAATCGATATTTTTAACAAAAAACATCACCAAAAGAAAAATATTTTTCCTTTAAAAAAAATTAACAAAAATATCTAGGCATTTTAAAGCCGGGGCACAACTTGGAAAACAATTAAAAAACCCCTACTTTTTAAATTTTAATTGTTTGAAAATGGAGTTAAAATTAACTGCAATGATTTTGTTTGTATTTACAAAAGTGGATGTGTCACCCATTTAATATATACCTCATCAACAAACCTAAATTCAGAGAAATGCGCCCCTACCTTACTTGTATTAATATTTAACTTTTAAATAAAAACATCTTCCAAAATGACTGCAGGAGTCCTTATGCACCTTTTACAAAAGATTAAAATATTGCTTTACCTTGAATAAAATGGTTTTAATTGAATTTTCCAATTTTTCTATTAAAGATATTTAAAAAATAATAAATATTTAATATGCATTTATTGCTGGTAAAACAATTTAAATTTTAAATATGGCGCCTTTCGGTTTATCCAACTTATTTGTCCAAAAATTTCTAGATAATTTTGTTGATTTTTTTTGAATCGGAAAAATAAGTTTATTCTGTGAAATTAGAGGTATTCTACCATAAAAATATTCAGTTCGGCTTTAACCAGGTTCAAGTGGGAAAATTTTTAGAAAAGTTTGTGCATTTTTGAGGTTAGGTCCGAGTAGGGTGTTATAACTTAATAACTAGAGGTTTCTACAAAAATACTTCAGTTCTGTAATCATCGCCCCAAAAACCCCTTTTCTAGAAAATTTCAATATCGGGTGGGTGTATAATAATAAAATTGCAAAGAGATAATATTATAACCCTTTTTATTTAATAACTTACCTAACTTTAGAACTAAAAGCCAATCCAACGGTTAAAATACATCCTAAAACAGACCACACTATCGTAGCCGTAGTAAGTTTCACATTTAACTGAAATATAAAAAATATATAAAAAAGATAAGTCAAAAATATTCCACTAAAGAATCCAAAAACACTTTTTAAAACATAATTTTCACAACTTCCTTCGTGTTGCAATTTGTAACATGTTCTTTGAATCCGTGATTTTTCCGAACATTTAAAACATTTTTTGAAAAATCTTTTTATCGCAACCCGAATGTCGACACCGATATGTCGGAATCTAAACTTTTTCTTAGCCGTTCCATCTTCGTGGATTTTTATTGCTTCTAATTTTTCTTCTACGACAGCTTTTTGTAGCCTTTTGAGACTTAGGGCAGTAAATATAAGGTTTACGTAAGCCATTTTAAATAAAATTATTTTTAATGATCTTTTACTACCTGTACTTAGTGTTTGATGTCAAAGTGACAAGGGTGTTGATATGGTAGGTAGTATAAAAGGTAAGGTTTAAGGTTTCTATAGTTTATAATTATTGTTTTATTGTATAGGGTAGCCCGTTTCTTTGCAAAATTTTTTTATAAAAACAGTTAGTTCACAAACCATTGGGAAATAGTTATTTGTGTAACTAGTGCAAAAAGTGCATCTTTGTTGCACGATGCATGAAGTTTGCAGCTTGAGACGGAGTCAAGAGCTGCAATCATGCTGAATGCAACAAAGATGCTTTTTGCACATGCTCCCCCAACATTTTTTTCTACGATTAAGTTATTTTTTTTAATTTTAAATTTTATTGAAGCTATTTGGGAGATTATTTTACAATAAAAAAGAAATTATTCGTTAAAGAACGATAACATGAAAAACCTTAACTAACATTTTTTTACAAAACTAGGTAGTTATTTACTTTTTTGAGGTCATTTCAGTTTTATTAGAACTAGAGTAATTTGCTATAGTAATTGATGGAAAAACTTCATTTCCAGTAATTTTTTAAATTTTGTTTAATGTCTGCTTGTGTGTTCTTTACTCATTTTTTTTTAAATTCTGGTCAATTTTTCATTACTGGTACTTGGTTCACCTTCCAGAATTTGACTCGCTATTTCACATTTTTTTAAACATTGATGAAAGTTAGTATGTCTGTCCCCGATTTTACAACCAATTTTGCAGAAGATCTGTGAAAACAATGTCCTGGGTATTGTATTGTAAAAGTATTTAAACAAACTTAAGAGTCCATTCGCGCCGCGAAAATTGGATCCAATTTGGGGTTCGGGGCATAATGTTTTTCTCAAAAACGGTATAAGTTATCGATAATTTTCAAAACTATATGAAAGCCAACACTTAAATTTAGGCTTCTGCTGTAATAGTTTTTCAAATTTGGATTTAGTTTTTAATATTTCCTTGAGTGAAAGTCACCCTAAAACCGGTTATGTTTAGATACTATTTTCTCTTAACTCGACTCATATTTCAAAAATCTGTTACAGCAGAGGCATAGATTATTTCCTAACCTTAAAATGGTGTATAATTTATGTCATTTAAGTAAAAAATAGTTACTGAAAAACGTTATCTCCTGTAGTTTTGCAATCGGAAACAACATCGCATCGATACACCGAAATTGGAAGAACCTAAATAAAATATAATATTTTTAATGCGGCTATACGAAAATTGTGGTAGTGGGAGTTTGTTAGTCTCCGCCCACCGTCTCCGCGTCCTTTCGCCCGACCCCTAATGTGTAGCGTAAATGCACTCTTAAACTGAACATTTTTTATTATAATATCTTATCAAAAGTCTATCGTGACAGGTAGACTGAGGTCATAGGGATGTATATTTGCGATACATTTCAACAAAATTAAAATTTTTAATTGCATAGTATAGTCTTGCTGCTGTGATTACGAAATTATATTAAATGTGGTCATAAAAAACATTCGATTCGAACTTGTATATGTGCCAAAAAAATAAAAAATGTGTTAATTTTAGACCTTGATTATGAGGTTCTTCATTCCTTTACAATGTCTGGCTGGATAATTTCAGGATTATTTATATTCGATTTGTAGGCAAAGCAGTGCATGAATTGTTTCGAGTTAAATAAATTCCACGAGCGGACAATAGCAAAGCATAGGTCAGTTTACCTTTAGCACTAGTGCAATAAATACTAATTTTTAGCACCATCGTAAAAAAGTATGTTTTTATTGAATTGGATTTTTGTATTTACAGTTCCGATGGTGTATTGGCATTGTCTTCTCTCTCATAAAAGGGTGAACATTCTCTCCTGTGTTTGACAACACCAATAAATATGGAAGCGTCTGAATGC
>JAHBCN010013639.1:0-24154 GCA_019359885.1 Listronotus oregonensis
TTGTTTGTTGGTAGTTTGGATAAATCTCTGAAAATTTTCGATGTAGTTAATTTTGACATGATAAATATGATAAAAGTAGATTATATTCCTAGTACACTCGAGTGGATACACGGCTCTGGGGATGCCATACATACTCTGGCTGTTACAGATCAAAATAGTCAGAAAATATTTGTTTACGATGGAAGAAGTACTGAAACACCTTTGAAAGTACTTGAGAAAATTCATTTAAAACCTGTTATTCTTATAAAATATAATCCTAAATATGATGTTGCTATATCTGTTGATAAATCTGGAATAATGGGTAAGTACACCAATTTTTACTGCAATTTATAAATAATTGATTCCAAAACAGAACAGAAATGTACTTCACAAAATGTAAAATAGAAATTCTTTATACAACCTTTGAGTTTTCTTTTTTAGAATACTGGACAGGCATGAAACAAGACTTCATTTTCCCAAAAAATGTCCTTTTTGAATCGAAACTGGACACAAACTTGTTTGAATTCGCCAAGAACAAAACTTTACCGACATCTCTGACATTCTCCGAGGACGGTAAAAAATTCGCCACTATTTCTACCGATCGAAGAGTCAGAGTATTCAATTTTTTAACTGGAAAACTAACTAAGGTCTATGATGAAACATTACCAAGATTACAGAGCTTCAACAAAAGACCCAGCAATTGCCAAATATGGAATTTGGCAGGAGGATGGCTGTGGAAGGGATTTGGAAAAATCAGAAGCTTTTCATTTGGCTAATGTAGTGTTTGATCAGAGCGGTAATTTTATAATGTATGCAACCTTATTGGGAATCAAACTAATAAATTTGTACAGCAACAAATTGGTGAAAATAATTGGAAAAAACGAAAATCTTAGAATGTTGAATATTGCTTTGTACCAAGGTAACTATTTACACCTTTTAAGCTATTAAAACTGTTTTATTTTGACCCAGAAAATACAAAAAAGGTCTGGATCCCTCCTACTTTTGAATTGGGCTGTGCCCCATTGACATTTAAGCCTAAGTTGCACTCATGGGCAACTGAGAATCGCTGTTTATTTACTGTATTCTGTCACTTTGGATCAATTTGTGTGATGTATTTTTGAATAAATAATAAAAAGTACCTTTAAGTATTATTATTTTTTAAGGCTCTGCTAAAAAATCAAAAGCCGCAGTAACCTTGGAAATGGAGGCTTCAAACAATCCTACTTTGGAGTCAATCCAGCCAGATCCCACTATAATATGTACTGCATACAAGAAATCAAGATTTTACTTGTTCAGTAGAAGAGAACCCGACGATTTGCAAGGCGACCAAGACAGGTAAGAGCCATTTTATACAGGGTGTTTAAATAAAAAGCAAGCAAGTTTATTTGGGGTTGGATTTTTTTTTTTTTATTTAAAAAATCATTGATTATTGATTTTATATGCACTCTAAGTTTTAATAATAATATATTGCTTTGTTATCATATAAGATTATACATCTTTTCGATATAGTAGAATAAAATGAAACTATGATGATAGAAGAAAAATAATAGATTATATGATATTATGAGGAAAAAGACAATATAATGGTTGTGTGTTATAAATTTTTTCTAAAATATCTTTAAAGTATTCAGCCAATACATAACAAGCCTTTTATAACAATAAGTTTTTGACTGATAATTTGAATTTATGAAAACTACCTTTATTGTTAATACTAGCAAGTATATGATAAACATATTTTTTTTCTGAATCTTAAATTAAAGATTTTTTTTTTAATTAAAGGTGAACATAAATTTGGAAGATATAGTTGAGAATTTTATCTAGTATTGTGTGAAGAATTCTTAGTATCATTAAACCAATATTTTTTCTACATTAAAAATACTGTTTTTAAAATATGCAGAGTAAATCGGAAGGAACGCACCAAACTCCAGGTGTGTATTGTACCAGGTGTTCCACTAAGAGAGGTAGTCGGCTATATCTCAGAAACTACCAATAGTATAACTTTCGGGAAAAAATTTTTTAGATAAAAGCGACCAAGAGAAATTGCTGGAAATTATTTTCAAGTCTGTGGAAAGGCCGCTAGAGGGCGTAAGGGTAACGTCAAAACATAAAAATATACATTTTTCAAAAAAATATCAAATAAAGTGTGTCAATAAGTGGTACTATTTTAATCTTTAATGTTTTCTAAACAAAAAGCTTCAGGTATAATTTTTTGTCAGTTCTAAAATAAAGTGGTGGGGAAGGTTAAAGTTTAATTTATGAAAGTGCTAATAACCGGTTTGCTTTAACCGAATTTAGTGAACTTGGTCTCGTTTAAAGAGAATTTTAAGCGTTATTTTCAGGTCTATAAACTATTGCTATACTCATCTCGCAAACGCCGCTAGAGGGCGTCAAGGTAAAAACCTTATTTTACGAAATTTTTTGAAAAATTTTAACCCATTTAACGATATTAGACAACATTAGATAATTACCAACCTAAAACTCTAATAATCCATTTACGTGGGCCTTATCCCAAATTAACGAAAACAAAGGTTAAATTAAAATCCCTTTTTTCAAAATATTATTTTTGTGTTTCTTTTGTTCTTTAAAAAATTATTTTTGTGTTGTCTATTGTGTTCTTTAAAAATCCTTTTTCTTGAGGATTAAACTCTAAAAGCAAAAACGTTGTGACATTTTCCCCAGTTTGCGGCTCTAGGTGTAGGGGGGGAAAAAACATCACTTCCGTGGTACGAAAGCGATTTGCTAAACAAGTGAACATTCTGCTGCCGCTGCCGTACCACCTCTCTGGGGGTATCTCAATCTCAGCCTTCAGCTATTGTCCATTTGCAGACACTCAAAATAAATTTGCAATATCAACTCTTCTTCAAGCAAAAAGGCATCAAAAACACAATCCCAACACTAAAAATTTATTTTGAAATAAAAAGGGATTTTGAATTTTGCATCCTTTTATTTTTAAAGCTAATTTGATAAGGACCACGCTCGTGGATTTTCAGTTTAGGTTAGTAATTATTTTTTATAATATGTTAAATGGGTTTAAATTATAAAAATTATGTAGTATGTCTTAATTTTGTAAAATGTATAAATTTAATTTTACCTAAAAAATCGGCATAAGTAAAAACGTGTCCCTTTAAAAGCGTTACGTCTCTATTTTTATTTATATTTTTTTCGAATATATTCGGTTTAAAAAGATATTAAATTCGGTTTTTGGTTTTGTTGGGATTTTTGTTCTTCTATTAAAATGTAAAAAGGTATATTCATTTATTAAATTTTTCAAAAAATTGGGAAAATAGTTGTTTTTACGTTGCGCCCTCTAGCGCGTTTGTGAGATGAGTGAGCAATAGTTAACCTTTAAAATATGCTTAAAGTCTTCTAAACGGACTAAGTTCACTAAATTCGGTTAAAGAATCCGAGTTATTAGCACTTTTCTAAATTAAATTTTAACCTTCCCCCACCACTTTAATTTAGAACTGACAAAAATTACACCTGAAGCTTCTTTGTTTAGAAAATATTAGAGATATGATATATCTTTATTATACATTATACATTACATACACAATGAGCATTAATATCTTTGAATGGTACTTATAACAATAAGATAAACAAGTAAGCAAAAATATAATTATAATAAAATAAGTAAAAAAAGCACCTAGATGAGGAACACCTGTATGTGCATAATTCACTACAATCACAACTTGATTCAAAAACATATCTTAAAAAGAAAGTAACATTTAACAACTAAGAGAAACGGCCATATATGGAATCTACAAAAATCATGTATCACTAAAGATAAAGAAATCAATTAAAAAAACCTTTCAAATTGTAGGTAGTTATCACAAATAAATTTTGCATCCTTCCTAAACTTATGTTTATTCAATATTCTTTTGATTTCGACTGGAAGCACATTAAAAATTTTTTGGGGCCAATATAATTAATGTATCTTATATTAAGATCATTGCGGCTAAGCGGAGCTGCAAATCTCCTTTTTCATTAGCCCAGTGGAATATTTGTGGTCTTAGCAATCTCATCTGAAAAAAATAATACCATTTATTGATACACTTTTTTGATATTTTTTGAGAAATGAGTATTTTTTGTTTTGACGTATTACGCCCCCTGCGGCCATCCCACAGACTTAATAATTTCCAGCAATTTCTCTTGGTCGCTTTTTCTAAAAAATTTTTCCCGAAAGTTATACTATTAGTAGTTTCTGAGATATAGCCGACTACCTCTCTTAGTGAAACACCCGGTACATGTAAAAATAATTTTAAAAAACACATATGTTCCTATACGATTCTCATTTGTTTTTAAAATATAGTGTGGCATTTTATCAGACTTTAATCGTACAAACTCGAAAATTAACGCGTCAAACACACTGACACTGACACTAACACATGTCAGAACAACAAAACGGACCAAACAATCGGTATCTACAGCATTTGTGATAAGAAGCGGTAAACTATTTAAAACATTTTAATTACGCTATAATTTGAAAAAAAAAATGAGAATTGGATAAGAATATATACGTTTTTTAAAATTATTTTCACGTGTACTATACTCATCTGGAGTTTGGTGCGTTCCTCCCGACTCAACTTGTAGATACAAGTGTGTTAAAATTCTTTTTGATATAAATGATGGTTAGCATGAGCCTTTGGACTTAGCTTTACATTAAAAACACTGAATATATTATATTCATACTGATAAAGATGACCCCAAAAACAAATGCAATATCTTTTGATCAATTTAAGTGAAATAAATAGATTTCAACATGGAAATGTTTTCTAATTTTGAAAATTACTCTGATTTAAACAATAGGAGATTTTCACTCGGGGTTTAAAAGGGTTTTTTTGAAAAATTAAAAAAATAAATACAAACCCCACTTTTCTATTTGGGTTTAATTATCTTATAATTTAAATTAGCCCGCCATTCCCTAACCAATCAAATTCAACTTTGGATCCAAGTCTGTTTAGAAAACGCCAATTTTTGTAGATTTTACGATATCAATTTGATAAGAGGTTCGAATATCAAAAAGCTGCCCAAAAACAGAAATTTCCAATAGAAAATTTGGGCCGTAGTCACGGCCCAAAATTCAACAAAATGTTTTTTTAAAAACGTTTCCAGAATCAAAAAATCGGGAAAAAATTTTTCGGCCTTTTTTTTCATGTGTTTAAAAATTTTAAAAAAAAAATCTTTAAAAATGCCTATTAGATTCAAGTTTATACATAATTTTTCTATATTTCTTTTGAATTCAGTTTAACATTGACATAATTGCACCATGATTTGATTTTTATTATAGCATTTTCAATTACATCATAATAAAGAATTTGTATTTTTGGTATTCCATAAAATGGTTAAATCTAGGGATCGACCAATACCGATATTCGTATCATTTTATCGCATATATCGCCGATACGATAAAGTCCAATATCGCTAATAAAATATCAATAATGAGTATTTTAAATGTATGGTTTTAAAGCTTTAAAAACAAATTAGAAAAAAAAACGACATGGTTTTTTTACCGGGACAGGGTTTTCCCGTATAATTCCCCCTTTTAAAAACTTTTTTTTAAGATAAAAAAAATAGTTTATTGAAATTTTAGGATTTTTCTGAGTTCCCGTGTGTAAGATAGAAAAACAAATGATGATCGGAAAATTAACAAATCACTATAAAATTCGTTATTTTAAATGGAACATTATATGATTGAAAATTCAAATTTTGCTAATCTTTCTCTTTTCAAATATAACAGGGTGCCACAGATTCAGTGCATGCTGGGGATCCGGAAACTTTAAGGAGATACGAAGTCGGTTTTTGGGAAAGTTTTGCGTTTGGGGGGCTCAACATGCTTATTGAAAGTTTGTTTCGGGTCTTCAGAATATCCGGAAAAAAAATGAACTGCTAATTTCGTTTTAAATTTTTCCTAATTTAAAGGGGAAAATGGAAAAACAAAAGACACTCTTATGGCCACTTCTTAAGATCTCCAAACGGGGTTGAGAGATTTTCCGTACGACGTTTCGTTTTCGTTAAACCATCCCAACTTTATTATTTTAATCGGCTGGGTTTTTTTTAATTTTTTGAACCCCCTATTATCCCAATTACAAAAATGTATAACACTTAATATTTATTAACAAAATGGAACGCCCGTATAAGAAATGATGTGCGTTCCTTGTCTAACTCATTTTCCTTTATGGAAAATATGTTTATTTAACAGAAAAATATTTAAACGTTATACATCATTGTAATTGGAATTATAACTCTTCAAAAAAAAGCAATAAAAATTGAGTGCTGTATTTAAAAATTAAATTGATGAGGTTTTAATAAAAGAAACGTTGTCAAAAAAACGCGTTTTTAAGAAAAAAAGTGGCCTGAAAAATGTCTTTTTTTTTTCCATATCTAAATAACCAAAAAATAAACGAAATCGGAAATTTTTGGTTTTAATTCTCCGAAGTATTGGGTACAACTTTCTAATAGGCGTTGTTAACCCTTAAATCTTTATTTAACACTTTCCCTAATAACTTATCTTGTTCGGATAAACGAGTTGCAAGTTATTTGAATTTAAAATCTGTTCTTATAAGCTAATTTGTGGATACAACCCAAATTTGAAAATTAAATTCCGTTAGCCATGGTTCGTCTTGGAAACCAAAAAAAAAACCAAACCGACTTAACCCAAACTTTGGGTTGTACCACCCAACTATGGGAACAATTTTAAATTCAAAAACTTAATCGAACATAAATAAATTATATATATATATATATTTTGAAAAGAGGAAGATTTAAGCAAAATTTGAATTTTCAATCATTCCCAGGGTGTTATTTAAAATAACGAAGTTGATAATTGTTTGTTAATTTCCCGATCATCATTTGTTTTTCTATTTACCCATAAAAATCTTCGGAAAAATCCTGCCCTTTCATATAAACTTTTTTTTTTCTATCTATAAAAATAAAGTTTTAAAGGGTGCGCAATTTATGGGAAAACCCTGTACCAGGTTTTAGTCCATTTTTTCATTTGTGACGCAATTCTTGGAAATTCGCAGATGCTTTCGGCAAAAAAGTTTATCCCCAATTCCGACGGGAACCCGCTAAAAATGGCCCCCAAAGTGCCAAAAATGAGTTTCCCGCGAATATCTGCCAAAATAGCAAATTGAAAATCTTTTTCAGACAAAAAATGAAAAATCACCTCCAAATCTAAAAAATGGTTTACCATTTTTCGCAACAAATATTTTTCGCAAAAACGGTCGTCGAAAATTCAAACATTCCACCTGGATAGGTGGTGGGGGTGGTTTTTTTCCTAAAAAGAATTGGGAAAAAAATTTTTTTCCAAAAAACGAAGAAATTTTCGAAAAAATTTTCTGGGTATTTGCTTTTCCCCAAATTATTATAAAAATAAAGGTAATAACAAACCTTTTTTAAATCTCAAAATTTGGGGAAAAAAAACTTTTACTTTTTTTTAAATTCTGAAAATCAGAATGTGGGTTTTTCCCTTTCCGTGAACTTTGAATAATTAAAAATGCACATTATTCCCAATAATCGGAACAATTCGATCCCCGCATAGGGGGAATCCAGGAAGCTGGGGCATTCTGGCGTGGGGAACAGGTGACCAGGACTTTTAATTTGGTATCGAAACACGTTTTTCGAAAAAAAATTATAAGAACATTTTTTCATTACAATTGCGATTTTTTTGTTTAAACAAAAATTTTAATTCGCATATTTTCGCAGATAAACAAAACCCCTTTTCCCTTAACGGCCCATTTTCCATCTTTCCCTGTTAATTTGATAAACTTTTTTCGCTTGAAAGCATCCCCGAAGACCTAAAATTGCGCCAAAAAGGAAACTTCCCAAGAATTATTTTCAGCTTTGCCCCTTTATTTACTGGACTATTTTTTGTATTGGGGGTGCATTCAATTTTAAATCTGTTAGACATTTTCTGCGATAAACATTGTTGAAAAACATTTTTTACACCTTAGACCCCAATGAAGTGGCCAAAGGGAAGATTTCTATAATGGTAGTTTTGCACCTTTTATTTAAAAAATTTTAAACTCATTGTTAAATAGTATGTGTTTTAAGTAATGATATTCCTGATTTTTTTACTAAAAATTTTAAAAAAAGGGTTTTTAAAAAGGGGTTTTGAAATTTTTTTAAACCCGGGAAAACCCCAGGTCATTTTTTAAAACGGATCACCCCTTTTAAAAAAAAATTTTTAAAAAATTTTCCCTTTTCCCCCAAACTTTCAAAAAAATCTGGGACAATTTTTATCTTGTGGGACATCCAAATTGGGTTTTTTCCCCTATATTAAAAGTCCTGTGAATATTCCAGTCTATCTAAAATAAAGAGACGGGGAAAAGTTTTTTAAAGCCCCCGTTTTTTCCAATAAATCTTTTGGGCGTATCGGTCGATTCGGGCCCTGCTTATTTTTTCGGGCCCCAAAATATCATATCGGTCGATCCCTATTTGTATCATTCATAATTTATCACTTTTTTTTAAAAAAACATTTTTTTTTATTTTGGGGGTATTTTAAAAAGAAAAACCTCCGAAGATACAATGTCAGCTACTGAAAACCTGTAAAATGCGGGGTTTTAAAAAAGCAATTTTGCCCCATTTTGGGGGGGTTTTCCCCTTAAACTTTTTTTTAAAAAACTGTAAAAAATTTTGAAAATTTCTGTGTGCACAGCAAGAATGGATATTACAATGGACATATATTTCATGGTTTTTTTTTCCTCATTGGGGGGTGTTGACAAGGGTGGAACCCCTTAAAAGAAAGTACTGGATCTCTTTAAAACCCATATAGGTTTAAAAATTAATTTTAAATTTTTTGACGAAAAAATTTCCCCATTGTTTTATTTACAAGTAGTAAAAAGTTTAATTTTTCCCAAAAGGTACATAATACGAATCTAATACTGGTTACATCCAATTTTTTTTAAATTTTGATTTTAACCCCCAAAAATTTAAAAAAAAAAATCTACCTTCTGGGAAAACGGTGACGTCACAAAAAATTTAACCTTTATCTGCGGACAAATTAAAAATCGAGCACCCCTTTTAAGTTTACCCCCCTTTTTGGTTTTGGGGAAAAAAAAAAGGGCCAAATTTGGGAAAGGGTATTATTCCTTATAATTTTAAGACATGGGGTCGTTTTGGGGCTTTTGTCTTTAAAACATCTTTTTTTTACCTTTGGCCCACAAAGTATTAAAAATAATACAAGGGGCCCCAAAAATAATTTTAAAAAAAAAAGGTTTTAAATTTTTTTGATAAAAACTTTTTAACGAGGGCCCCTACTTTTGGACTTTTTATTTAAATTTTTGGGTTTTCTTGTTTTGGGGGACGTTTTAAAATTTTTAAATTTTTTTTAAATAGAATTATATGTTAAAAACAAAAGGAAAACCCCGTTTTTTTTTTTTTTAAAAAACTAAAGGGGCCTTAAAAATTCAAAATTTTATTCCCCTTTTTTTTTTAAAGGTTTGATTTAAAAATTTTTAGGGATAATTCGGTCCTAAGGGGTAAATCGTTTTTAAAAACCTAATCGTTCCCCGTTATTCAGATTTTTTTGAATTAAAAAAAAAAACCCCTGGGGGGTTCTGTAAAAATATCGGAGGGAAAGTCAAAATAAGGATCACATGTCCTTTTTTTAAAAAATTTCTCTTGGTTTGTCCTGTTTTTAAAAATTTTAAAAGAAAGGAATGAAAAAAAAAATTGCTTACAAACCCCCTTTCCCCTCAAAATTTGGTTTCGGGGAAAAAAAATTTTTAAATTTTGTGAAAAGTTTTAAATTTTTTTTAATATAAAGTGTTTTTTATATAAAATAGGGGAAATTTTTTTAAAAAAAAGGAATTTTTTTCTTACCGGGCTCCCCCGATTTTATTAAAAATTTTAACAGGTTTTTTGGGGCCTTATCCCGAATCAAAATTTGTATTTTTCGGATTTTTGGGGTTTTTGATTAAAAAGCCCCTTGAACCTAACCTCCCCCCAAAAAACCCTCCAAATTTTTATCTTCTTGGCTTTTTTCCCTTTTAAATTAAAAGGGGTTTGGGGTTAATTCTTATTATTTTATCCAAAAAGGTAATTTTACCTTTTTAAAAAATTTTTTTAAAAAAAAAAAAGCACAAAAGGCGCTTTTAAAAAAATGTTTTTTTTTTCTGAAATTTTAAAAAATTTTTTTTTGGGAGTTTTTATTTAAAATTCCCAAAAGGCCCCCACAAAACTTGGGGAACCCCTTAATTTTTCCCCGGTTTTGATGCAAAAAAAAAAATGGGTCAAATTTTGAAGTATTGTTTCAATTGTTTTAACGGGCAAATTTTATAAACGCAAAATTATTTTAAAAAAAAAAAAATATTTTTGGGGAAATGCTTTTGGGTTTTTTAAATTAAAAATTTTTTGTTAAAAAAAGGTAAAAAAATTTTTTTAAAAATAATTGGTGTTTTAAAAAAACCCTTTTGGGGGTTTCAGTTTTAAAAAAGGAAATTTCCCCAAAAAAGGGGCCGGTTTTGGGTTTGGGGGGGCCTTAAAAATAAATTACGAAAATTAAAATTTTTTAGATACCCCAAAAAAAATCCCGTTTCTAAAATTTTAAATTAAAAAAGGAAAAATTTCCGGGGGAAAAAAATTACCATAAAAAAAAATTAACAAAAGGGGAAGGGGTTTTTTTAAAAATATTTAAAATTAATGTTTTAAAATATATTTTGGGTTGTAAAACCCCCGGCCCCCCAATTAAAGAAAAAGGGGTCTCGGTTTTTAAAAAATTATAATATTTATGTTTTTTTTTATTACATCATAATCAGCCCCATATTCTTCAAAATCAAAATTTTTAAAAATTCAAACGTTAAAAAAATAAAATAATTATATAATTCGATTCCCCAATTAAACCCCAAATTATTGAAATCTTCCCCTTAATTTTAAAATAATCCGATTACCCCCATCACTAGTTAAAATTTTAATGTATTTATGATACAAAGATAAAGAGAATTAAAGGGCTTTGCTTTTTGCCTTTAAACTCAAATTTGGATTTGGTTTGTATTTCCAAAATTTTAAAAAACCATTTTATTCTTTTTTTTGCTACAATTTTGTTATTTACAGTTTTTTTTTTTAAAAAGCATAATTTATCGAATTTTTTTAAAAAAAACCGGGGTTTAAAACGTTGATTTTATCGACTAAAAACTCCATTTTGATCGTGAATATCTCGAAAAAATGCATTTTACAAAAAAAAACTAAAATATTTTTTTTCAAATAATTTTTTTTTGATCCCTGTTTAAAATATAAAAAAAAAAACCCCCCCCGGGAAAAGGCACCCTTCGTCATGATATATAAGCTCCCCTTTGGCTACTCCCCCCCTTTTTAATGTTTCCTCTCTACAGGCGTAAGGGGCCCTCGCACATATCTGTGTTGCTCCCCAAATTTCTCAGATATCCAAACGTGCCTTCCGAAGCACATGTGAGGGTTTACTAATCAATGGTTTGCCATTGCCTTCTTGAGGGGAAAGAGCTATTTACGCTACTCCCTGGGGCGCCAGTATTCCCCCTACTATCCAAAATTTTATTTGAAACCAAAAGTTTTTTAGTATTTAGTTAAAATAGTTTAAATTTTTTAAACTCCCCGAAAACGTACTAATTATTTTTGGGGGTTTTTTAAAAAATTTTTTTATTCAAACCGGCGATCCCCCCGGCAAAGCACCGGGGTTTTAAAACATCTGGGAGGAAAATTTGAGGATGAAATTGGGGCCTCTGAAAAACCCCATCGGGGCCTTTAAAAATTTTTCCTGGCCAACGCTGGTCCCCAAAACAAACGGGGGCGTTTTTTTTCCCCCCCTCCCCCCCCCTGGGGGGACCCCAAAAGCATGATCTTTGGGAGGGTGACCAAAAAGGGTTGGGGAATGGTTCAGAATATAAAAAAAACGTGAAAACTAACCAGAAGACCAAAGCCCTATGATGATAAAAAAATTTTCAATATCTGTAAAATAAAGTAATTTGTGAATTTTTTTAAAAAATTATATAAAATTTTTAAAAATTTTTTTTTTCTTCAATAAAGATTGAATATTTTTGAAACCCTCAAAATAAAAAAAATGCAATTTAAGGTTTTTTTTAATTTTTTGAAAATTATCAGTAATAATCGCATTAAAAAAATAACAAATAAAAAGGGTTTAAAAATGAAAAGGAAGGCCCGCTTTAAAACCTGGGGAAAAATTTTTTCAGGGGACTCATTTTCCCCGGCCCCCCCAAGGGGGAAAACGGCAAATAAAAAAACATTTTGTGTTTTTTTAAGCCAAGGTATCTTTTCCGCTCAAAAACGGGGCCAAAAAAATTTAAATCCCCCCGGGTTTTCATTTCGCGAAAAAAAACCCCCCGCCGGGGACCCGTTTAAAAAGGCCCCAATATGTTTTAAAAAACATTGTTGTCGGGGAAACAATAAAGTCCCAAACTTTCCCCCTTTTTTTCAGCAAAAGACGAAAATAAGCGTATCGACAGGGGTTTTGTGCTGTTCGATGATTTTTTTAAATTTTATTAATGGGAAAATTTTTGGGTTTGGGGAAAATTTTAATTCCCATACTTTTTTTTTAAAAATTTAAATTTTTAAAAATTTGGGGTATTAATATTTTTTTCCAAATTTTTCCCTAATGGTTTATTTGGGATTATAAAAAAGTTTTTTAAAAAATTTTTTGTGTTGTTGGGGTTTTTTTTAAAAAAATTGGAAAAAAACCCCTTTTAACTTTACCCGCCTAAAAAAAAAAACCAGAAAAAGTTAAAAAAACCCCAATAAGGGTTTTAAAAAGTTTCCGGGGGTTGGGAAAAGAAACCCAAATAACCACTTTGGGGTGAGAATGTGCCTTTAAAAAATTTTTTTGTGTACATTTAAATTTTTAAAAGGGGAAAAAAATCAATATTAGTAATTATTCGGATACTAAAAAAAAGCGTTTTTTTCTTTTTTTACACTTTTTTTTTTTTATTTTAAACATGAATCAAAAACTTTTTAAATTGGGGTGCCTCTTATAGTATTAAAAAAATAATAATTAATTTTTTTTAATTCCATTTTACGACATTTTCCCCCTTTTAATTTGTCATTTGCACGAAAACATATTTAAAAAAACTCATGCTGGGGAAAAATAAAAAAAAAAAAAATTTAAAAAAAAGGGGAAAAAAACCCCAATTTTCAAAAAAAATAGGTAAAATTTTTACGTCCGAATTCAACTCGAAATTCTAAAAATGTTGGCCTTTTTTCCAGGTTGTAATGGTTTTTTTTTGCCCCTTTTTAAAAAGGTATGCAGCCCTTCTTCGCTCGACCCGCAATGTTTGATCAAAAAATTCTCGATAGGGGAAAACCAAAATATGGATCACGAAAAACCCGAAAAAAGTTATTGGTTTTTAAAACGATGATTAGAGCTTTCGTGTTCCTTATATAGTGGATATTTTTGATGGCATTGCGTGTGGAAAAAAATAGTATGAATAAAAAATTTAAAATTTTTAAAATTCAAGATCGGTGGTGAATTGGCAAGTCGGTGTAACTTGGGGTTTTTTATCGTTCTGCTTTTACATCTTTTTTTAAATTTTTGTTAAGACTAAAATTTTATTATTTTTTATGTGAAAAAAAAAACAGAGGGTTTTAAATTTTAAAATAAAAAAATATTTTTGGAAAAAAATTGAAAAATCGCCAAAAAAAAAAAACAAATTTGTGTTCTTTGACCTCAAAAAAAGGGGTGTGCAAAATTAAACAAAAAAATTTTTTTTATTAATCCAAAAAATACCAAAATAATATGGGGGTTTTTACTAATTTTTTAAAGGGTTATGAAAATGTAAGAAAATAACTTTTTCTTGTAAAAAAAAATTTTTATGTTTTAACCCAATTTTTTTATTTATCTTCTTAAATGCATACGCCATGGAATTGATTCCCCCCACCCCCCCAACCCGGGGGGCCCCTAAAAGCGAGCGATGCGTCATTGACAGAAATTTTGGACCCAGTATAGAACAAAATTGTCCCCGGGGTACAGGGCCGGGGGAATAGGGTAATCGGCCCCGCGGAGTTTCCCCCAAGAATCGTAGGTCGGGGCCCCGGCTTTATAAAATTTTTTTATCATGTATAAAGTTGACTCCCTCAAATGTCAAAAAATTAGGCTAACTATACGTTCACTGTTTTTTTTTTTTTTTTTTACAACATTGTTGGTTAATAAAAGGGGAAATATTATGGAATATTTAAAATTTATTGTGAAAATTGGATTTTATTAATTTTTGGTTAAAAAGGAAAAAGGGAAAAGCGCCACTTCACAGCCTTCTTTTTAAAAAGGTTGATATTTTTTTTTTGGGTTTTGTATTTTTACCACAAATAAAATTTTAATTAACCAGGGTTTTTTTAAAAAAATTTAAATGAAAGGGGAAAAAAAAAAACTACTATGTTTTTTTTCCCCTAAAATGTATTCACAATTATTTTACGGTTTCAACTCACAGAGTCATTTTCAAACAAAAATCCTTTTTTTTGACTGAAGAACAACACCCAAAAAAAAAAAGAGTGGTAGGTTTTCGGGCCCCAAGTTTGGGGATCTATCGGCCCGGAAAAGGGGGGGCGTTTGCCATCCCCATCCGGGGCGGGGTTAACGCCCCAAATTTTATCAAAAATCTCCAAAATATCATGCTGCCAGCGGCCTATAATGTCTATGGGGGAAGATTTTATCTAACAGCACGACAACTGTCCGTTCCATACAGCCCGAAGGGTACCGACTGGGGAAGAAACAACCAGGTTGAATCCTTCCCTGGCCATCGCGAAGTTCCGATAAAAAATAGGGGACTGATAGTCAAAAAAATCAGTTAAACATGTTGCCCGCAAATGAAGAGTTATGGGCACAAATTCAAAGGCGTGGAATAGTTTGACTGAGGATTACACTAGAACATTGTTCGTTTCGATTCCAAAAGATTGGCCTTGGTGATCGAAAGGAATGGAGCTATCATAAATACTGATTTTTTTTTATGGTTTATTGTTGATGATATTAAATTTTTTGATTTTAGTTTTCTGTAAATTTAATGGAATTTGCTTACTTCAAGTCTTTGTTTGTTTTGTTTCAGCTAAGAAATTGATTTAAAAGGCCTGTGAACGTGACTTGTACTTCAAATATATAATTATCAGGTGAAAGCCTGGTTTACGAAAAATCAATGATTTTGCCCGGATTTCAAATTTTGCCCGAAATTTTAGGGCCCGCAACGCCTTATCACAAATTTTGTGAAAAAAATGGCAAAAATAGTGTAAATGCGTTTTAATCTAATTATCATATTTAAGGATTAATCTCTAATAAATAAAACGTTGACGAAAAACACTTACTTTAGATTTGTAATTAGCGCCTTTGTATGCAAAAACTCATCAAGATCGGCAAAGGTCAAAAAAAGTAAAAACTTACCATAATTAGAACTGGTTGTTTGTGTTTTAGGGTAATACAATATTTTATAAATTTATAATTTGTTTAAAAGTACAATAAAATAGTGTTACCTCATGCAGATAACATAAAGAAATTTAACAAAAAGTATAGAGTTTTTTACATATATAAGATTTTTTTTTATATCGTCAGACAGTCCACCAAGGCTGAGACTTCAATTGTAACGTACCATTAAGTGTGGTAAAGGGGAGTTTATTTACACCAGACCTAAATATTTGGAGAAGGGCAAACTTCTGGGCGCCAAGAAGCTCCCAGTAAAAAATACCCTTTAATAAAAATTCCCAACATATTTCCCCCTCTAGCCCTTCGGTGGGAAAGAGAAGGAAGCTTTTTTTGAAGAATGATAAGAGTTGTAGAAAATACCATTGCCCAGACATGAGAACAATATTCTAAAGATGGTCTGATTAAAATACATTTAGAGTATACAGATTAGATGGATAGAAATACTTACTGGCTTAAAAGAGGAATCCAAGCTTTATTAAAGCATCTGAGGCTATGAATGTAATGTGTTTGTGTCATTTAAATTTGTTCTCAAAAGTAACGCCAAAATGATTAATTAACTTTTTTTCGCGCCACCGAACATGACTGTCTTGGGGCATTAAACTGGGCAAGATTTTTAAAGCCCCAATTCAATATTAGTTTATGGTTTTGTGAAAGTGTATTTAAATTGACCTGCGGTTGTTTTCCTAATTAGGGGTATTCCAGGTATGTTACCCTTGGATTAGCAAGACAAAACCTTAAAACTTTCAGGCATTTTGTTACGATATTGTAAGTAACAAACAATAAACACAAAATTATAGTCACAATTAAATAAATCAATAATCACTAAAAGATGAAGGATTTTATCAATGCAAAAATTTTCTGCCACCACAAAATAAAATCACACAAGGCAAATTAATCGAAATTAATACAGCGCAAACGACGACACAACATGTAATTCGCGTTTATGAGACAACAGCACATCGCAATTGTGGTTTCATAAACACCGAGCCGTCGCACACGAAAACGGGACTCCGGCTCTGTCAAAAGATAATGTGTTGCCTACCTATAAACTGTGTCTAGGTAGGCATCACATTACAATATTTTGGGGAATTTTGTTACTGCGCAAAATCGAGGGGGTCCCTCATGACAGTTATTTTCATAGTGAGTCGGAAATTTTTTGATCGAATAGTCCATAGTATTGGGATTTTAATTACCTTCAAACTTCCTTGACAAATACAGGCAACTTTGTTTCTTTTAAATGGAACACCCTGTATATTATGCGCTACAACGAAAAATATTTTTTTCTGATTTCAAATATATATACATTGATGATATTTAAGTTAAACAGTGAAACAATAAAATTGTTATAATAAATTTGACGTCTTGACATTGTATAACGTTGAAGTTTATCATTTTAACTATTAAAAATAATTTATATTGCTTTCTTGTCGATGGGCTATTCAGAAGAACAAAAAATCGCTATTGTGCGTCCTTTTAATGGCAACAATAATAATGTGACGACAATGCAAAGAGAATACAACTAATTATATTCTTAACAACGGGTACCATCCATAGATACTATTAAATACATAGTAAGAAAGTTTAGTGACCGAAAAAGCTTGAAAATAAAGAAAAGGACTGTTGGTACGAAATGAAAACGAAGATATTCTCGTTTTTTCCAGAATAATTATTGTAATGGAGTTGCACTAATTACTTTTAATAATTTTTGAAAATCCCGAAATATCAATCTCGGATGCGGCATCTGAACTTGATAGAACAGATTATAAAATTTTACAAATTTTACCCTAAAATTATTCCGCCCAAAATCTTTTTGAAAAAACATGCAGGCCGCCTGCATTGGAAAATACTAAACTTCAAGGATCAGAGTTTTTAAATAAAATTCTATTCACCGACGAGCCTACCTTACTGCAAAAAATGTTTAATCAAAAAAATAAACATTATTCCTAAAGAAAACGCTCCCAAATTAGCAACAAAATAATTTTATTGTTTCCAAACTTTCTTATATAATATGAAACTTTTTGAATTTATTTATAATTTAAGCTAAAATATTTCAAAAACAAAAGTTTAAAAAATATTATAAATTGTATAATTTTAAAAAAGATTAAAAAATTTAAAAAAAAATTTTATAAAAAAATTTTTTTTTTTTTTTTTACCAATTTTTAATACTAATTTAAGAATTTAAAAACAGGTTGAATGCCGCATAATCATATTTACAACAGTAATAAAAAAACAAATCCCCAAAACAGGTCCGTCAAAAATTAATTCCTCCGAAAGAGTCGGTCAATCGAGGTAGCAAGTTCAAACGGGGCCCTCGGGCTAGCCATGAGATGCTATAACCGCCGTCTTCCAGTCATCTCGAAATTTTATACGAGGTACTTCTGAAAAGTATGATCTAGGTTTTTGTTGTTTCATACGTATTCATCAAGTTTTGCCCGATAACTTATTACCATCTGAATGTAGGTATAGGTATTGCTTCGCCGAAAAAAAATCTTTTATTTTCTTTGAGAGGGTTGCTGGAATATCATTTTTTAACAAATATTCCTGGATTTCAGTTTTTGAACTTAATAAAGCTGGCGCTTTGTGTAGCAGACGGCTGTGGTAGCTTGCATTATCCATGACAATAGCACTGTTGTTTGGAATATTTTTTAAAAGATAATTTTGAAACCAGTTTTCAAAAAGAGTTCTGCACTTGTATCTCATGATAATCCAAGCTAGAATCCTTAATATTCTTTGCAGACAACAGCAAGCAGTTTGGGACAAATTCTTCTGAACCAGCGTGTATTATGGTAATGCGTTTTCCTTTATTTGAAGGTGCTTTTGTCTGACAGTTTTGACTGGAATCAACCCATCCTTTGGATACTGTGTCGTATGTATCGAACCAAGTTTTCTCAAGGTAAATTATGGATCTGTTTTCTAACCTGTATCTTTTAATTTCTTGAAGGTAATTAAATCTCCAAGCGCGTAGTCTGTGTAATTCCATTACTACTTGTCTTTTGTCTATTTTGCGATATTTAAATCCCATTTTACAAACTCTATGGAGGGTGGCACGGCTAATATTTATATTGGTTTCGTCTTCGTCTAGCTTCTTTTTCAGTTTATCCAAGGTAGGAATAACTCCGCTTTCATAAAGACAATATATTTTCCTTCTTATTAGGTCCTGATCACTATTGTCTATACGGTGAGATTGAAAATCACTTCGTTTTTTTCTTTTGTTCAATTCTTCACTAATAATATCCCTTATCGATGATATTGGAGTTTTTGTAAGTAGACAGATTCTTTTAAAGCTTCTTGTTTAATTAGACCTCTACTGATTAAAGTTTCATACACATTTTTCACAACCTGTTTTGCATCTAATGACAAATGATTTCGACGCGACATAGTTATATTCTCGTAAAACAACTTTTTCGAAACGCCCAGTTAAAACGGTTATTCAACACTGCCACTAAAAATATAGCCAAAATATTTATATGCCTAATAGATAATACTCAAGAAATACCTGGCCCACCCCTGCCCTTATGAACAAATGGGTTTACCCAATAACAATAGGTAATAAAATCGTTAATAAAAGGTTTATTGGGTATGGTCCGTCAAAAGCTACATACTTTGAGACAGACTATAAAAGTCTTTGGGATTTGTAGTAATCGAAATATGATTTCTAAAGTTGTCTACCCTCTTAGCTTTTTTTATTTTTAATGTTTTCCTTCCAGTTTTCTCCTACAACTTTCTTCCCTGTGGATTTGGGTATATACGAGGGGGTAACCAAAAAAAAACTGAAATTATTTTTTTAAGCTATTCATTTTCAAATTTTTTACAAAAAACCTTTATCTACTCTTTAGTACATTTGTCCCACGGGTGATTCCACTGTTCGAAACATTTTTTGTAGTCATCTTTTAAAATGCTGACAGCTCCTCTCTCGTTTTTTTTTCACCTCTTCAATGTTATCAAATCTCATGCCCCTTTTCATGCGTGGAAATAAGAAAATGTCGCATGGAGCCAGGACATAGGTTTTTTTCATAGACTATTCACTAGAGACTAGAGGGTTTTACACTGGCATAATGTCGTTGCAACGACAAAACCAACATGGTGGTTTCTCAGCGACAAAATTTTGTTAGGTTAAAGAAAAAAAATATTGTCAGTCTGACAAGTCTGACAATAAACCAGTGCCGGATTTATATTTTTTACGAGTGAAGGCCACTTTATTTCAGCCGCCCCATGTACCTTTCTAAAATAATACTTTTCCATATGTAGTAAGAAAGGAACTAAAGTTCATTAAAAGAATGAATTAGTCATTAAGAAAGACCTTTAAAGAAACAAGAATTAAATATTTTTCCCGGCTTTTTAATAGCAAAATCATCTATAATATTATCATAGTTTATGGTGTTCATTATCTCAGCTTCTATGTAGAGAAGAGCCAAAGAATTCATTTTTTCTTGAGACAATAAAGACCTTTGATAATTGTTTACACGTTTTAAACAGGAAAAACTTCTTTCCCCAGAACAATACGTAGCCGGAGTGGAAAGTGCGATGCAGAGAGCTATATCTAAGTTAGGGTAAACATAAGATAGAGATTGAATCGTCAAAAACGTTGAGAGACTGAGTACTGAGTTTGATCTAGGCTTCACTGCTCATTCTGCAGTTTTATTAGAGGAAATGTGACTGTGAAAATGCACACATTCTTGAACCAGATCTTCCTCTAAATGATTGTTATAATATTTCACCAATGACTGGGTTTTTTCCAAGGAAGTTTCAAGGTGTATGGAAGCCCAATGCTATGGCCCATTTGATCAAAAAATGTCCAGCCCAGTAGGAAAATAACTGTCAGAGTTGGCCCCGCCGATTCTGCGCAATAACAAAATTCCACAAAATAATTTAATGTGTGGCCTACTTACACACTGATAAATCAGTGTGTAGTTAGGCAACACATTATACTTTTATGAGTACCGGACTACCGTTTTTGGTGCAACGTCGTCTCATCATTCGTCATTTTCGTTGTGGTTTGTGCCATTTGCGCCGTATTAGTTTCGATTGTGGGCAGACCAGGGAAATATTAATATATACAGGTACCTCTAATTGAATGAAACAAAGTACAGTTTTATGTTAAAGTTCCTTTTTGCTTTTTCTGTATTTGTTTAAAAAGAAATTAGATTTTTGGTTTCTTAATCTTACATTATTAACTTTTTAAGCTCGGCATACTGTAGACACATAATATTTAACGGATACTGTTACAATGGATACTCAGGTACCAAAGGTTACTAAACATTTTTAACCACTGTTATTCTGTCTCATGAATGTTTGTTATTAGTGAAAAGTATATGCCTAAAAAGCAGTTATATTTTTTTTCTTTTAATGTACAACCAGAATCTTAGGATTAGATTAACTCATTTACACTATCTTGCCCTTCTTTTATCACAAAATTAGTGATAAGTACATGAAACTATCATACAATGTTTGAAATTTATTTTAAAAAATCGTGTTTTTATTTATCTACAAAGATTTTTGGTAAAAATACAAAACTCCAAAAAATATCGACCATTTAAATGGAAGGCTGTAAAGTGGCGCCATCTATTCTTTACATATTATATCAGATGATATAAAATCCAATATTACACAATAATTTTAAATATTCTATGGTAGTATCGTTTAATAACCAACAATTTTGTGCAAAAAATAAAAAAACAGTGAATTTTTGAATTTAACATTTGATGATGTCAACTTTATAGATAGTAACAAAGAATTATGGAAGTCTGGCCCTGACCTACTATTCATTGCGCAAACTCAGCGGGGCCAATCCCCCTATTCCCGCTGCCCTGCATGCCTGGACAATTTTGTTCTACAGTATTGGGCTTCCATACACCTTTTAATTTCCTTAGTTTTTTCCGTAAATATTTGTGTTGAAAATTCAGTCATTTTTGTTAAAAATAAAATTTTTTCTTTAAAGTTTAAGTAAGTATTATGCCTTCTCTGTATTTCAGCCCTTAGTCTGTCAAAATCTGCCGCCCCTAGGGCGTGGCCTATATGGCCTATTAATAAATCCAGGACTGCAATAAACACTTTGTTTTTAGCTGAAATTTGGCTCGTTTTCTCGTGAAATAGTCTTGTCGAATATCATTTGAGAAAAAATTTTCCAGACAAAATATTTATCTTGTTTTATTCAAATTTATTGCTTTTATGGCAATTTCGTTCATGACATTTTTTACAAAACCACTCGCCTGACGGCTTATCTATTGTCTAAAATAAATTTTGTATACAAATCAACAGCAAGGATCAATTAAAATAGCACAAATACAAACTTTTACTCGCCCCCTCGTATAAGACATACCTGCGGCACACCTGTTGATTGGTACGGCATCGCAGTACCACTTTTCCACCTGTACGGGAAAGAAGGCAGGTAAACCCAGTCGCCAGTACCGCTTCGAAGTGGTTCCGAAAACGTTTTCGCTCGATACTCGAAAGTAAACAATCGCGACGAATATTTAGAGGTCGCGACCATTTTTCGATCGATTTTGAGTGAGAGGCAATTTTTTCTCAATTATTAAAAACTGGTGCCTCAACAATAACGAATTTTAATTGTTTTTAACGTGAGACGTGCGTTATTGACTTATTTTTATGTTGTGACAATAAACTGTTTATTTGTTTAGTGCCAAACATTGTATTTGTTTAATACAAGAGGAAAAACTTGTGTTCTGTGATTAGTGATGTGAATTTTGAAGGTTTTTCTAGTAATAATTAAGCACAATTATTGGATAAACACAATTCTAAAGGTAATTACCAATCATTATTTTCAATTATGCATTATAAAAACATCAACGTTTTTAAAGTTGTTAATAGTTTATTAAGTATTAAGGTCAGTAAGTGTTCCTTACTGTTTGAGGATGTGTTTCAAAACAACCAAAACCAGTATCTATTCTGATTTGTTTTTGAGTTTCATAAATAAATAAAATCCTGGGTGTATATTCAGTTCTATGACAATAGGCTATTGCCACCATTAAAAATAAGCTTTCAATTGTGGTCATCCTATCAGAAAATAGTATAAAGAAGCATATTTCTCTATAATATAAAGTAAAAAATATTTATTGCAAAATGGTTTAAAATTCAAATATTTTTGAAATTAATTCAGCACTGGAACGTTCTGTGATTGGTTACCAAATTTTGGGGACGTCACTTGCAAGTAAATAAACAAAGGTTGTGTGTTGTGTGTTTTTAGGTGTTATTTTCGAAACTTTAATATCTAAATAACTGTTTTTTTGACCATTTTATATAAAAACATATTTCAAGTAACATAATTATCCTTTTGTACCTCAAAATGGCATAAATTTTTTGCAAGGCGATAACAGAAACCTTCCTGAGATAGACTTTTTGATTGTTTTTTAAAAAAAACGCTGACTAATGGGAGAACTCAAAAAGTAAAAACAGCTGTGTAAGTAGGAATTTTAAAAAAAAAATTTTTTTACGTGTTCATCATTCAGCATTTCTTTTTAAAAACTTATTGTAGGTCATGTTTATGGAGTGTGGAAAAAAAAAGGAGTACCATCCTTTTTTGGGGAAACGAATTGGAAAAGGCCAGCTGTTTGGGTAAATTACACAGAGATGGGGATCCTTTATTTCTACAATCCATATTATGTTGTTACAAGCTGTGTTGTTACCAAGAAATTTATGGTCTCTGTGTTTATAAAATTTTCTAAAGGGGGGGTATTTTTTATTAAAAGGTATTTTAAGCAGGATATTTGTATACTTACATTAAAGTGATCTTCAAATAAAAACATTTGAATGCGATACAAAGCTGTCTCATCGAGCTAAAATTTTAACCATTTTTTTTGCCTTTTAGGTTTGTTGGGACAGATATAAACAGTTTTGTGGTGTTTCAGAGAAGTATTTACATTTTCACTCACCATTTATATACCATTTTAGCCAATAAATGGAGAAATTATTAACAAAAATTTACTTAGTGCACTCGTTAACTTGTTTACTTGCATATGACGTCACGCGAAACATATGTCGACGCCATTACAGAGACAGCGTTTTTAGCGCGAATTTTATAATTTAAACTTTAACATTGAGTTTTATTGAAAATACAACAGAAAAGAAGTCAAATCACAGCTTTTTGGTGGCCAGGCAACAGGTGCATTTTTTGAAATTATTCTTTCACCAAACTTTTCTTGCAGTATGGCGACAGTTTCATGAGCAGTGTGAAGCGCCGTCTTGCTAGAACCACATATCTTTTAAATCAAGCGCATCCAAATTTGCCCATAAAAATTTGTCAACATCTGTCGATATCGTTCACCATTCACTGTAACGGAATCTTCAACCTCATTTTGGAAAAAAATGGTCTAACGATACCACCATGCCGTAAACCACACCTCTAGGGGATGCAAAAGCTTCTGGTTAATCTGTTGTGGATTGTTTTCATACCAGAAACGGCCATTTTGCTTATTTACGTATTCACTTAACCAAAAATGAGCTTCGTCAGAAAAGATAATTTTTTCGGCCAAATTGTGACCCTGTTTAAGTGGTTCTAAACTCCAAGCAGCAAATTTGCGGCGCCGACGATGGTCCAGTGGCTTAAGTTCATGGGTCAAAACCTCAGACGAAGGTCAAAACCTCGTCAAAACAATCTTATACGGGTGTAAATTTAAATCTTTTTGCAAAATTCGCCAAGTTGTTGTTTATTTAAGTCATGGCTTTTAAGACGCGGAATTGATAAATTTGGATCTTCTGCAACACTATCTCGTACAGCAGAAACCACCTGGATTTTGGTCATAAGTTTTTGGGAGAATTATTTCAAAAATT
>JAHBCN010013640.1:0-24166 GCA_019359885.1 Listronotus oregonensis
GGGAAAAATACATTTTTTTTTGTTCCCCATTTTCTTAATTAAAGTACGCCTGAGCGTGTTTACTACTGTGATCAAAAACTAACGTGAATTTTGATATAAAATAAAAAATCTTTATTTATTCTTCCAAATCTATTTTACCCTCCGATAAAAAAACACTTGTGCCAACGTTTCTTCCAGCTATCCATGCATGCCAAATAGTCTTCAGGTATGGCCTTCAATGCACGTCGCGATTAACAAACAGCCAAAAATCACACGGAGCTAAATCTCGCGAATACGGCGGCTGAGCAATGATATGAGTATAATTTTTGGCCAAAAAGTCTCAAATTACCAAAGCAGTGTGAGATGGTGCATTATCGTGATGCAAAAACCAACAGTTGTCTCTCCACAATTCCGGCCGTTTCTTGCGAATAGCCTTACGCAAACGACTCATAACATTCAAAAAATCTCCGTATTGCTGTTTCGAGGGTAAAAAGAAATTCATAGTGCCCTACACCACGATAATCGAAGAAAAAGTCAACATGACCTTGTTTTTGAACGACTTTGCATTGATTTTTGGGGCCCGGTTTTTTACCTTTGCACGGTATTCACTCGATTGGTCGGTTGTTTCCCGGGTCGTATGCATAGATCCGAGTCTCATCACCAGTAATAATGCGTTTTATGGACAAATTTCCTGATAGTTTTTGGAAAAAAGCCTTTCCCTTTGTACCAAAGACTTCTTTTTTTGGGGCCGTTTGTTCCCCCCTTCCAAAAGAATTTTTTCCCCCCTAAGTCGGGGGGGTTTTACCCCTTGACTTTAAAAATTTTAAACAAATTTTGCCCGGAAAAATTCGGCCCCTTTTTTGGCCCGGGGTTTTTTTTAAGTTTTTAAATTTTAAAAAAAAAAAAATTTCCAACCTTTTAAGTTTTTGATCACAGTAGTAAATCCAACTTTCAAACACGCGCGTGTTTAAAAGGTTACCATGCATGCAACCAAAACAGATGTACTGGCTTTACGTGACAGTCATAAGACCAATGATCACGTATGGCTCTGTGGCATGGTGGCGCAAGGGGCAGCAGCGGCTGACCCAAGCAAAGCTATCTAGCCTACAGAGACAGGCCTGCCTAATGATAACAGGCGCGCTGCGCTTGACACCAACGGCGGCCATGGAAGCCCTCCTGGACTGCCTCCTCTATCGAAGAGAGGCAGTGGGCAACCTAATACCGCAGGCGTGTCATATGGAGAGTACCAGTCTTCTCAGGAGTGTTCTGACCTGTGACAGACTGGGAATGCCCTCAGACATAATGCCTACAGCAACCAATTACAACCGGCCCTACAGTGAAGTCTACCCACAAAGAAGGACTGGAGTCGAAAAACGACCGACCTGCTCCGGGCTGACATCTGTTGGTACACCGACGGCTCCAAAACCAAGGACAGTGTTGGAGCTGGAATATATGGACAGAGGCCGAGGGCAGAGTTTTCCTTTAGCCTGGGCACTCTCGTAACCATATTTCAAGCGGAGGTATTTGCTATTGAGATGTGTGCTGGATCGCTGGTTGATCGGCACTGCACACGTAAGACAGTTAAAATATTCTCCGACAGTCAAGCAGTTTTCAAGGCTCTTGAATCCAGCCGGTGCAATTCGAAAACCGTCTGGAATTGCAAGATGCGATGACCAAACTGGGTCAAAGCAACAAGGTTACCCTACTGTGGATACCTGGACATACCGGCCTAGAGGGTAATGAATCCGCTGACCCATGCCAAAAGGGGGGCGGAGACAAAATTTACAGGGCCGGAACCGATCATCGGTATATCTTATAGAATGGCCAAGCAGTTCATATCAGCTATCAGCTTGGACACAAAGAGAAAATCTTCGGTACTGGCATGGACTTCCGAGTCTCAGACACTCGAAGGCCTTTATAAGCCCACCGAACCAACAATGTACCGTCAAACTACTGAAGCAATCAAGGGAACACCTGAAAACTCTAGTGGGACTGTACACGGGACACTGCAGATTGAAATACCACATGCACAAGATCGGCCTATTGGAAGATGCCGAGTGCAGCATGTGCATGGAGGAGGATGAATCGGCAGAACACATACTGTTTTCGTGCCCAGCAATGGCACGACTCAGATTCCAATCCTCGGCAATGACACCTTGTTGCCAGGGGAGGTGAAAGATCTCTCTTCCAACAGGATCATCAGATTTATTAGAAGTCTGGACCTGGTGGAAGAAAATTAAAAGGGTGTGAGCCACAATAGACCGATCGGTCTAAACCTAACCTAAAAGGTTACCATGGTGCATCAATCAACAACACGAGAAATGTAAAGTCTAAGATGACATTGCCAACCTTTAACATCGAATTTTGGTTCATGTCAGGTATTAAAAAAAATAATGGTTCGGCTATGAGTACTTTATAATGTCAAATAAAATATTACTATAACAAATGTTTCAAATGCAATACCAAAAAACGTAAAGTATTCGTGGATAAAATGGTATTTAACACTTGCTCTATTTCGTGCACACCGGCTACGCCGTCATGCTCAATAAATTGGGTGTTTTAAAACCTTAATATCCACAAATACTTTAATATACAATTTCTTGCATTTACTTTCGAGGTCGGTATAAATCCAATCTGTATGCAAGATTTCATCTTCCGCCGTAAAGCGGTTTACAAGTTATGAATAGAGTTGCCGCGAGACAAGACGAGACGAGATAAAGCCTTGTCTCGTCTCGTTCTCGAAATTTCGAGATAATATATTTCGAGACGAGACGAGACAAGGGTCGAGACGAGACGAGACAAACGTTTGTCTCGTCTCGTCTCGTTTTGTCTCGTTTGTCTCGAGTTGTTTTGGTTTATTGCAATTAAATTAATTTTAACATACAGTGTATTAGTAATGTATAGGATAATTTCAATAAAAATTAGTTTGTAAGTTTATTTTTATTTTTAGGTACATATGTTACACATTTTTTAAACTAATTTTTATGTCTGCACAGTGCACAAGGTGGTGATAAAAAAAAAACATATTTTTCCTTATAATTAAGTTAATTAGAATTTTTCTCAAACTTTTTTCCTAAATGGCAATATTCTTATACCTACGTAACTTTCTGGGTATAGAGTATGAAGTAGGTAAGTATAGGAATCTCTAGAATTAAATAAATAGAATCCAAAACTGTAAAAATATGAGTAGGTATAGGTATTCTATTTTAAATTTAAAAAAAATACTTTTGTAGCACCCCAATACTTTATGAACGTGCCCTGTCTAATTCAAAATATCGTTAAAATTTAACATACTATTTAACCATACACCTAATACTTACATTAGCACATTATCTACACATCTTATATTCAAGGCATTAAATTACTTACTCCTCGCCATCGTTGACTCACCCTGTACACTATATACCTACAAACTAATTGCAAAATCTGCTGCAAACTGGTATGTATTTTAAGAAGGATGCATTGTTTTTAGTTTAAATTAAAACTGTTTAAAACATAATAGCGACAAATCCTCAACTAACAGAAAAACATTCAAAACCCTCTGCATAGGCATCAAAAAGTGCCGCCGCGCACTTTTTGATACCTATGTATGTTTTTTACTATTTAAAGATCTATGGAGCGGTTGCCTTTTTAAAATGTTTTGACATTTTTTCTTAGTTCATTCTTGTGTTAGAAGCTTGTAAGAAGTAAGAAGGTGAATTAATATTTTTTTAACAATGGAACACCCTGTTCCCTGCTTATATTTTTTTATAACACGCCTTGTAAAATAAAAGTTGACGTGATTGAGCTTTTCTTAAAATTGTGTAGTTTTCTCAAAAAATTGATGGTTTCAGACTTTACGGACACCCATAATATGCAACTAAAAATAAATTAATGAACCTAATAATTTGTTTTTTTATTTAAAATAAAAATATAGAACATATAAGTGACATAAAAATGTCCACAAAATAGAAAAAAAAATTAAAAGATAATGGAACATAAGTCATAAACTCTATTACAAAACACAGGTAAAATGTTTTCTAGAAATTTTTCTTATAATTATACAGGGTGTTTGAGCAATAGTTTTATAATCTTTAACAGCGGTTAGATCTTACAAAAAAAGTCTCTATAAACATAAGATCGGATATGCATCGTTTTGTAATTGGAAATACGCAGAGTCCTAAAGTTAAAAAGAAGCTTTAATTGTACATAATTTTTTAAACAATTATTTTGATAAAACAACTTAAAATACAACTTTTTCGTTATTTGAGTTTTTTTCGAGAGACAAAGTGAAATTCCTACTTTTCAAAAGGGTATAAAAAAAGAATCGGTTTTAATTTTTTTGTTGAAAGCAAAGCAAAATTAAAAAAATAGTTGTATTTTAAGTTGTTTTATCGGGAGTAATACCACGAGTGCTTAAAAATTACCGATAATTTTTCACGATAGCGTGTTTTCTCATAATTTCACGAGTCCGAGGGACGAGTGAAATTTTTAAAGAAAACATGCATGAGTAAAAAAATACCTGCTTAATTTTAAAGCACGAGCGGTATTTAGGGAGAATATTTCACGAATCAAAAACCTAGATAAAGTTTATTAACTTAAAATTAAATATTAATTTAACAAACCGTCATTATTATTTAAAGATTTCGTATTGTCAATTTGACAGTAAGTGGAAAAACCACGTTGCCTAGACGACGTGGAATTTCCGCTGTAATTTTTCCATAATACCACTTCTCTTATGGGAAAATATGTATATGAGTAAAATATTTTTAAAAATTAAAAAATAATAAAACCACGAGGTGATATACTTTTTAAAGCAATTAATTTTAGCTTCTTTTTTTTAACACCCTGTATTTCTGAAACGATGCATTTCTTGACCTATGTTTATAGAAACTTATTTTTGCAAGATCCAACTGCTGTCGAAGTTTGTAACACTAAATCTTAAACAACCTCTATAATTCTTAAGAACTAGAAATATATTGTTGGAGATTTATTACAGTTAGTTCACTTAAGTTTTGAGGGCATAAATTTTTTCGAGATGTCTCGTCTCGTCTCGACTCGAGCTTGTCTCGAAGGATTTTATCTCGTCTCGTCTCGTCTCGAAATTCGAGATAAAATGCTCTCGAGACGAGACAAAATGGCTTCGAGACGAGACGAGACGAGACGAGACGAGACGTCTCGTATCTCGTGTCTCGCGGCAACTCTAGTTATGAACCACAAATAGTTTTTAAAGTGATCACACTGTATATGGGCGGTGAAATTAACTTTTATTTTTTAGATCGGTATATGCAAGTAAACACCCTGTACATTGCAGACAGAAAGATTTTTTTACTTATTCTGTTTTTTACCAGATGGTAAATTTGTTCAAAATACCTACTTTTTCCCAAATACCTACTTTCAAAAACCATTTACGTTTAGCCCATGGCCATTTATATCCATTTAGCAGTCGTTTTTTCTTATGAAAGGATATGCCCTATTATTTTAACCCTTTCGTGCTTCTAAAAAGGCTTTTAAACGACCAAAACGTATTATTAAAATGATGAATATAAAAAGGATATTTAATAATATAGGTCATAAATATCCATATGCCATATCTAATATTTTAATTTTTTAAAAGGAAATTTTTTTTGGAAAAACTTTGTTTTAATTTTTTTTAAAAATTTCTTTGCCAAAATTTTTTTAAAAAAAAATAGGGGGAAAATTTTATAAAAATTGGGAAAAGATTTTTTTAAGGGAAAACCCTTATTTTTAGGGGTAAAAAATTTTTGAAAAAAAACTCTTTTTTTTTTGGGGTTTAAATTTTAATTTTTTAAAAGTTTTTTTTTAATTTTAACTGTTTTTTAACCCCCAAAAATTTAATTTTTGGAAGTTTAAAATTCAATTTTTTGTCAAAATCCTTTTTTAATAAACTTTCCCCTAGTTTTTTTAAAGGGGAAAAATAGAACCCTCTAAAGGGGAAATTTTTGGGTTAATTTCCCATTTTTTAAAATTCGGGTGTTTCTCCTTTGGAAAAAGGACTTTCTTGGGGGGCCCCAAGCGGGGGTTTTTTTCCACCTTTAAAGGTTTCCGGGAAAATTCCCTGAAAATTTTTTTCCTTTTGTTTCCTGGGGCCTCAAAAAACGCCAAAAAATTTGGGGGAAAACGGTTTCCCCTTTTAAAGTTTTGGGAAACCCCAAAGCTTTTTATTTAAAATTTTTTAAAAATAAATCAATTTTATTGGTTAAAAAAACCCTTTTTAGTTTTTTTTAAAAGGGAAAATTTTAAACCTTACAGTTTTTAAAAAAAATCCCAAATTTATATTTTTGTAAAAAAAATTTTAAAACTTTATAAAAGTTTTTGCCAGACCCAATTTTCCAAACCCCCCTTCGGTTTTTGAAAAGTTTTTTACGGTTGGGGGGCCAAATTTGCGAAAATTTGAATATAAAAAATCGAAAAAAAACCCTTCAAATTTTCAAGGGGTTAACACCTAAAAATCTTTTTTTTTTTGGGCTTTTTCCCCTTTTCATAAAAAAAATTTCCCAAGAAATTTTTTCCCTTTCTTGAAAATTACCCGACTTACTTCAAAGGGGGTTTGCCAAAAAAAAAAAAGCCTTTTTTGGGGGTGAAATTGGGGTCGTTTTTTAACCAGTTTAAAACAAAATTTATTTTGGGATACGCCCTTCTCTTGGAAAAGAAACATTTTTTTCTGCCAGCTTGACTTTTTAAAAAAGGGGGTTATTTCTAAAAAACTGGGGAACCCCAAAAAAATCCCTATAAAGCCCCTGGGTTCTTAAATTTTTTAAAAGGTTAAATTCCTAAAAGGTACTTTTTTTTTGATTTTATATTTGTCAAACATTATCACCAGGTGTTTATAAAAAATGTCATATCCTAATATTTACCAAAAAAGGTTAAAAAGGGGGTTTTTTTAAAAATTTTTAAAATTTTTTTTTTTTTTTTTTAAAACCCCAAAAAAAACAAAAAAAATTCCCCAAAAATTTTTTTAAAAAAATTTTTTTTAAAAAAAAAAAAAGGGGTTTTTTTTTTTTTTTTTTTAAAATTTTTTCCCTTTTTTTTTTTTTTTTTTTTTTTGGGAAAATTTAAAAAAATTTTTTTTTCTTTTTTTTTGGTTTTTTTGTTTGGGTTTTTTTTTTGTTTTTTTAAAAAAATTTTTTTTTAAAAAAAAAACCAAAAAATTTTAAAAGGAAAAAAAAAAAAATTTTTTTTTTTTAAAAAACCCCTTTTTAAAAAAAATTTTTTTTAAAAAAAAAATTAAATTTTTTAAAAATTTTTTTTTTTTTTTCCCCCCAAAAAAAATTTTAATTTTTTTAAAAACCCCAAAGGGGGTTTAAAAAAGGGGACCCGGGGGGGGGGGGGTTTTTGGTTTTTTTTAAATTTTTTTTTTTTTTTATTTTCAAAAAAACAAAGGGAAAAAAAATTTTAAAAAATTTTTTTTTCCTTTTAAATTTTTTTTGGGGGTTCCCAAAAAAAAAAATTTTTTAAAAAAATTTTAAATTTTTTTTTAAAAAATTAAAACCCAAAATAAAAAGGGCCCCAAAAAAAGGGGGGGCCCCCGGGGGGAAAAAGGTTTTAAAAAAAAAATTTTTTTAAAAAAAAAAAAGGGGTTTTTTTAAAAATTTTTTAAAAAAAAAGGGGAAATTTTAAAAAAAAAAAATTTTTTTTTCCCAAAAACCCCCAAAAAAAAAGGAATTTTTTTCCCCCCCCCCCCCCCCCAAAAAAAAAAAAATTAAAAAAAATTTTTTTAAAAAAAAATTAATTTCACCCTTTTTCCCCTTTTTTTAAAAAAAACCCCCCCCAAAAAAAAAAAAATAAAAAAGGGTTTTGGGTTTTTAAAAAATTTAAATTTTAAAAAAAAACCCCCCTTTTTTAAAAAAAAATTTTTTTTTTTAAAAAAAAAAATTTTTTTTTTTAAAAAAGCCCAATTTTTTTTTAAAAAAAAACCCCTTTTTAAAAAAAAATTAAAAGGGTTTTTTTAAAAAAAAACCAAAAAAAACCAAAATTTTTCCCCCGGGCCCGGGAAAAATTTTAAAAGGGGAAAAAAATTTTTTTTTTTAAAAATTTAAAAAATTAAAAAAGGGAAAAAAAAAAACCCCCAAATTTTTTAAAAAACCCCCCCTTTTTTTTTTTTTTTAAATTTAAAAAAAAAAAAATTAAAACTTTACCCCCAAAAAAAATTTAAAAAAAACCCCCAAAAAAAAAAAAAAAACCCAAATTTTAAACAAGGGAAATTTTTCCCCAACCTTTTAAAAAAAAAATTTTAAAAAGGTTTTAAAAAAAAAAAGGGGGGGAAAAAAAATTTTTTTTTTTCTTTTTTTTTTTTTTAAAAAAATTTTTAAAAAATAAAATTTTTTTTGGGGGAAATTAAAATTTTTTTTTTTTTAAAAAAAATTTTTTTTCCCCCAAAAATTTGGGAAAAAAAAAAATTTTTTTTAAAAATTTTTAAAAAAAAAAATTTTTTTCCTTAAATAAAAAAAATTTTAAGTTTTTTTTCCCCAAAAAAAAAAGGAAAAAATTTTTTTAAAAAAAAAAAAAAAACCCCCCTTTTTTTTTTAAAAAAAAAAAATTTAAAATTTTTTTCCCCCCCCCCCTTTTTCCTTTTTAAAAATTTAAAAATTTTTTTTTCCCCTTTTCCCCCCAAAAAAACAATTAAAATTTTTGGGAAACCCCCCAAAAAAAAATTTAAAACCTTTTTAAATTTTTAAAAAAAATTTTTTTTTTTTTTTTAAAAAATTTTTTTTTTTTTAAAAAAAAAAAAAAAAAAAACCCCAAAAAAAATTTTTTTTTAAAAATTTTTTTTTAAAAAAAAAATTTTTTTTTTTTTTTTTAAAATTTTTAAAAAAAAAATTTTAAAAAAATAAAGGGTTTTTTTTGGGGGGGGGGGAAAAATTTTTTTTTTTTTTTAATTTTTTAAATTTTAAAAAATTTGGGGGGAAAAAAAAATTTTTTTTGGAAATTTTTTCCCAAAAAAAAAAAAACCTTTTTTTTAAAAAAAAGGGGTTTTTTTTTTTTTTTAAAAAAACCCCGGTTTTTTTTTTTTTTTCCCAAATTTTTAAACCATTTTTTTTTTAAATTTTCCCAAACCCCTTTTTTAAATTTTTTAAAATTTTTTTTTTTTTTTTTCCCCCCCTTTTTTTTTTAAAAAAAAATTTTTTAATTTTAAAATTTTTTTATTAAATAGGTTAGTAAAACTGTATTACTTTGTTTTCCTTGACCTTTAACAGATTAATGTTTATAATTTTTTAGGCTAAAATTGAAAAATATTTATACTAAATCGCTTTTGCTGTAGGACGCGATTAAGTACCATTAATTTATTTAATTCGTTGATTACTTTCTCTTATCAATTAACGGCCGAGTGATGATCGCGTTGTTTAATTTAGCAATGGACTTAGCAATTGTTAAAAGTTAACAACGGTTTAGAATGTTTAACAAAACGTCATTGTCAGTGTTATTCAATCATTTTAGTAGGCAACCTGTCATAATCTGACATTTTGTTAAACATTCTAAACCGTTGTTAACTTTTAACAATTGCTAAGTCCATTGCTAAATTTAACAACGCGATCATCACTCGGCCGTAAGTATTGCTTTCGGCACATTAGTGACAGTCACAACGACTATTTCGTTATTTTGAAAATGGTTATCTTCACTTCATTAAACTTTTGGAAATAATTTTTGCATCTTGGTCGTGTAAAACAAAAAAATGACAAAAAAATCCATGCTTTTGACACGTTTATAAATGTTATATTTTATGCACCAACCTAACTTTTTATATTTAAGATGTGTTATCCTTTAATATACTGCTTAATAAGCTTTGAGAGATTTCTGTAATTTTGTTATCGTTATAACAGCCCAAAAAGGCTTGTATGAAGCATGAGTACCAGGTAGGTAGAGTGCCGGGTTGTTGGATAATTAACCTATTTTTTCCCAGTTTCGTTAAGGTTGTTCAAGTATTTGATAGAAGCCGTCGAGCTGTAGGGATCTGTCGCTCTTCTATAGGTATTTTCACGGCTTCTGCTCAAGAGGAGTTGGCCAGTATAATTCCTTCTCTGGCAGCTCCCAACAGAGCAACACGTAGTGCAACTTTTATGCATCCTTTTACAGTTCAGTTAGAGAGCCCCGAACTTCCCGCTTTCTTCGTTCCTTCATCCCTAGAGTGTCAAGACTATGGAACCTGCTGCCCGCAGAAATTTTCCTTCTCCCCCCAATCTCCAACTATTTAAGTCCCGTGTGAACAAACTCCCTCTTACCACACTTAAGACACCCACGGTACGTTAGTACTTAGGCATCAGCCTTCGTGGACTGTCACAAGATAAAAAAGATCTCTGCCCCGTACAGCAACACTAACCATATGTAGGATTTTACCATTCTCTGCCGTAATTTTAGATTCAGATTATCATTGCAGAACAGTGGTTTCATTTTTTAAAATGTTGTTCGGGCGGTCTCTATCCTACATCTGATTTCTCTATCTGGATTTAGATGTTTGGTGATATAACATCCAAGGTATTTTAACTGGGTTATTAATCTGTAGTGCAGCATCAAGATGTGGTTGTCGACTGAACACCATAAATTTTGTCTTGTTGATATTCATGTTAAGCCCCATTTTTGTCCTTCTGCATTTACACAGTTTTAAAGTTGGTCTTCATTATCACTCAGGATAACAGTTCGTCCATATCTTGGTATTTATTATTTTATTAATTATACTCCATTTCTAGTTCTTGTGTAGCCTGTTTAAAGATTTTGTCTGAATATATGTAAAGAGTAGTGGTGAAGTATGCAGCCCTCTGCCTGAAATTTGGCTTTCTTCCGTAAGCTTTCCGTTAAGTCATACTGTTGCTTTTTGTCTCCAGTATAAATTTTCGATAATTCTAACGTCCCTGTTGTCACCTCCATGTTCTTTAAGATGTCTATAAGCTTTTTGTATAGTTCGAAGAAAAATCCTGCTAATTTCTGAGCAGAGCAAAAGTCTTCTCGTTAAATTCAAAATTCTTTCGAATAAAATCAGAAAACAAAATTTTTACTTGTGCTAAACTCTGTTCATGGTTCTGTTGGTTTATCTTTTTCTACTTTGCAAGTAACATTTTTGCAGGAATTATAAAAGTGATTTTATTAGTTCTTTTATTTATTCAATGTATCTAGGCAATTTTGTCGATATTCTCCGTAAGCTAACTTTTTTGTTTGTAAACTGAACCGTTTTAAAAAAATTTACAACTGTTACAGGACAAAGGTCTTTTTTAATGACAAAGGCATTACTGTCATTTAATAATTTAATATTTGGGTTAAGATAACAGTTGCTGATCAAGGCCTCCTGGATCAACAACTGGTGATTGAAAGTATGGTAGTGAAATAGTATTTATCTGGACTGTTAAATCTTAAAAAATCAGTTGTCTTAGGGAATAAGTATATACTTTCCCAATACTTTTTATTAAAAATGATTATATAAATAACCTCAAATACCTCTAAAATTACTAGAAAAATCAATTTTATAAATAAAATAAAAATTTCTTAGAATGAAAAATACCTTTTGATTTCCATATATTAAAAATGCAATCTAATTGCAACTTGTAGACGTCGCAACACCCGGCGTTTAATATTAACATTGGGTCCCAAAATTGGTGTTAATGGTTTTGGAAAAAATATCTGTCAAAGTTCGGTTTCCTATTATCGAAAATAAATTAGATATCGTGGGAATCGCCATTGAGAATCAACCGGTGTAGTTTTTGGATTGCTTTATTAATGTTGCTACTTTATATTCAGTTAGCTTGGTGTTTCTTATAGTTTTAAACAAAGTTTGGTCTTTAAAATAAGAATGCTAATATAAAATAAAAATGAATACAGAACATTCTTTATTATGTGGTAATATGCCTCATGTGACAGAATTTTGGTAATTGTGCCTATTGCCTAAAAAGAAAATGTAAATTATCATAATGTTAACTTATTCTTATCTCTTACATACATTAAATAAACACCAGCATTGTCAAGAATCAAAATTTCGCATCCAAAACCATAATTAGAGTCGCCTATGGCGCTTGTCTTTGACGGTGTGATGCGCTCGTGTGTTTTGACGCGTCAGCATGCTCGGACACATGCCTGTAAGCAGGAATCCAGGAAGTTAAGAATCGGGAAACATGGAAAGTTTAATAACTGCAAAGACTGTAAAGTTGTAACGGTAAGTAAAAGCGCATCTCTCTACTGTTTACATTACATATGGAAACATCGAAAGAAAAACAGACCATTTAGCGGTGTGTGGGATTTTAAGCATGTTGGAAAGAACCGCAAGTATAGTTGAGAGTTTTTGTTTAGCTTAGTAAAAATTATAGGACAAAATAATGTTACCATTTTTTATTTTGTTTTAAAGTTCCATCAGGGGATTAAAATGGTCATAAAATAAGATATTAGCGCAACTAGTGATTTTGTGGGCCGATACATGATTTACTGGAGTAATATATTGACACAAATTCAAATAATAAAGGAATAGATATATAACATTATATAACTGATAAAAAAATTGGAACAGTTACAGAGTTGATTTAGATAATAATTACACAACCCCAAAAAAAAAAGGTTGAAGGTCCGAAAGACTTGTATCTTTATGTTTTTGGAGTCGCTGAATCCAAATCCGGAGTCAGTTTGACCCCATCAGGTCAGAGTCAAGGGAATTTTAAGGTCCATTCCGCAAAATTAATCGCAACCAAATTTGAACAGTGTATACTTATGTTTTTGAGGTCGCTGAATGCGAATATGTGGTCAGTTTTACCCAATTGGGTTATAATAAAGGGATATTTTAAGGTCAAACCTGCAAAATTACACAGCTCCACAAAAAACCAGGAAGGTTCGAAAGACTTGACTATGGTATCTCCATGTTTTTGGGGTCGCTGAATTCGAATCCGGGGTCAGATTAACCCCATCGGGTCAGAGTCAAGGGCATTTCAAGGTCAAATCTGCAAAATTAATCGCAACCAAATTTAAAGGGTGTATGCTTATACTTTTAAGGTCGCTTAATACGAATCCTTGGTCAGTTTGACTCCATCAAATTTGATTGCAATTTGACCTTGAAATATCCATGACCCTGACCTGATGGGGTCAAACTGACCCTGATTCGGATTTAGCGACCCCAAAAACATAAAATACCTGGTCAAGTCATTTAGACCGTTATTTTTTTTGGGACATTTCAATTCGTATTTAGCGACCTAAAAACATAAGTATACACTATTCAAATTTGGTTGCAATTAATTTTTCAGATTTGACCTTAAAATGCCCTTGACCCTGACCCCGGATTTAGAATAAGTGACCCCTAAAACATAAAGATACCATAGTCAAGTCTTTCGGACCTTCAACTTTTTTGGTGGGGCTGTGTTATTATTGCTTGTCATCGTTTAATTGCATTTTTCTGCCTGCCTGTCTGCCTGATTAATGACATTTTTTGCTTTAAAGGTACTTCAAAAAGGCATGTACCTAAGTATCAAGTACTTTAGGTTTATAAACTAAATTAAGGCTTAGTCTATTAATAAAGACCTCCAAACCTTCGAAGCATTGCCAAATGAACTGTAAAGCAATGCATAACGTTTTAGTTTATATTGTTTTACTGGTAGCTGTTAGAAGACACAGGTAAAATACCTGTAAAAGAAGAACAGAACTTATGGCAAAACCTATATCCTCAAGGGATAAAAAAATAACAAAGAGGGAACCCTTCCATATCCCCCGTTGGTGGGCAAAAGAAAAAAACTAATTTTAAATGTAAGAATCAAAAATGCCTAAAGTTCAGGGGTCTTATTTGGAATATATTGGGAAAAAAAATACTTTTTTTTCTTTCCCAATATATTCTCGCCCAATATATATTCGCTTTAATTTGCGTAGTACTGTGCTGTGATCCTTTTCTACAACTTTGCCAAGAAGCCTGGTGCTAATTCCTTTATTTTCTTTTACATAAAGTTAAACATCTAAATCGGCATTATTTTCTTGAGCTCTTCCATCGAGTACATTATTATTTCGTTTTAAGCAGTTGCATTTATTAATAACAGTACCTTTTGTCTTAAACTTATGAACGATATTTTGAACTGTTGTCTTACTTGGACTGTGTCTGTCAGGAAAAAACGTAGAGAACATGTCGGATACTCTTCGATAACTATTTTTCCTGTAATACCATTTAATCATTGTTATATTTTTTTCAATACTGTAAAACATTTTGAAATAACTAATACAAAGTAAACGTGAATTAAAAAGTTGACAAGACATTTTATTTATTACTGGTGGATTCATTAAGGTATGTAGCAGGTATGCAAAGATTTCACAAATAGTTTTTCTTAAATAACTTTTAATTGCCTTATCAGAAAAAAAGAAATTTAGAATGTAAGCTAACCTTATCAACGTCTTCAAAATAGTCTTATACAATTTAGTTGTAAATTCAATAGGGGAGCCAATATTTCATTGTATCAAAATTTACATGGGATTTCCTATGGCCAGTTTGGCGATGCACAATAGAAAAACTTAAAAGAAAAGAAGTAGTAAATAAAATAAGTGCTTTTAAAGTAACTTTTATAATCCTACTTTTGTAGTTAAAATGTGATTCTACATTTTTAACCAGGTTTTTTAAAAAATAACGACAAAGTTTTCTATAAACCTAAAAACAACATAAAAATACTGATGAATCAGCGTAAATCTATAATTTTTTATATTTTTCATATTGTTAGTTCGAATATGTACAGGGTTTTCCCGTATAATTGCGCACCCCTTTAAAATCTTTATTTTTATAGATAAAAAATAGTTTATATGAAAGTTGCAGGATTTTTCACGAAGATTTTCATTGTGTAAGATAGAAAAACAAATGATGATCGGAAAATTAACAAATCACTATCAACTTCGTTATTTTAAATGGAACACCCTGTATATGATTGAAAATTCAAATTCTGCTAATCTTCCTCTTTTCAATTCTTATCTATGTTCGGATAAACGAGTTGCAAGTTATTTAAATTTAAAATCTGTTCTTATAAGCCATAGTTAGCCATGGATACAACCCAAAATTGACTTCTGTCAAATATTTACATTTTTGTTTGGTTTCCGTGACGAACCATGGCTAACGCGACTTAACTTTGCCAAACGTCTAAATTTGCTTATTTAAAAAAAATCATTGGGTAAAACCAGTGGTTTATAAAAAAATAATAATTTTTAAATCTACCATACTCTTACTCGTGTTAACTGTATTGTATAAATTAACCGCTTCTCATATTACTAATATGCCAGCTAAATTATGTTATTATCCAAACTTGTATGTTTAGTAGGGAATGAAAACCGCGATTAATGTCGTTTATGGCGCTTGTCTTTGACGGTGCGATGCGCCCCCGTGTTTTGACGCGGCAGAACGCTCCCATGCAGGATTTCTAATAGGGTTTCAGAAAAGCTAAGAAAGTATATTCAGCAGAAAAGGTATTTCTAATTGCTTTTATAGTAGTCTAAGGGAACCATATTATTTTGATCCGAAAATAATTACCTTAGCCTGTAGATAAAATTAAAATAATAATTGTGACATTTTTGAGCAAATCGACACGGACCAAATAAATTATGAAATATAGTTACAGCCGAAGAGGTAGCATAACACTTATTCTAATTGCTAGCAGCCAACTGAATATATTAGTATTATTTCAATTTATGTAGAATAGAGCATATTTAAAATGATAATAAGGTAAATATGCTTAAAGCTATGATAAGAAACATTTATTTTAGCTGTGTTAAATTAAGTCAAGCAGTATATTTTGTAAATCTATTCCAATTTAAGCACAACAAATCTATTGTCTTTTGTTGTGTTCTGTTAACAATAATGCTTAGGCGGTTTTGCAACGCATTAATCGTGTCAGCTTAACGGCCGAGTGATGATCTCGTTGTTAAATTTAGCAATGGACTTAGCAATTGTTAAAAGTTAACAACGGTTTAGAATATTGTCTCAAATATTGGGTTTGTGATACTGCTCGTTATTCTGGTGTGTCCGAGGGCAGGACCTGAGCACCAATTGCCGTTACATTTCAGCCTGTATGCCCCAATCCTCGCCTCCCTTAATAATTATACCAAGAGGGGGAGGCTTAGTAGGGTTTCCATGGCTGCAGTTGGAGTGCTTCTTATAGCTCCCGTTATACAGAGACATGCTAGTCGCTGGAGTTTGGATGACTCCAGCTCTGCTTTTCTCTGTTCTATTTTTGGCCACCAGATAGTTGAACCGTAGGTTATCATGGGTCTTACCACAGCAGTGTACAACCAGTGCACTATGCGTGGCTGAAATCCCCAATTCTTCCCCACAGCTCTTTTGGTAGTCATTAGAGCCATTTTGCCCTTATTAATCACATTCTGCATATGTGGATTCCAGGTTAGCTTAGAATCCAGAGTTAATCCAAGATACTTTACCTCCTGGACATAGCCGAGTGTGGTACCGAAGAAGTGAGGAGATATTAAATCATCCATCATTCATCTAGTGAAGGGTATTAGCGCAGTTTTACCAGGATTGACAGTAAGGTTTTCCTTGTTGCACCATCCCTCCGCAATTCTCAGTGCCCTTTGCATAAGCTCCGAGGTTGTTTTGTTATGCTTCCCCACGACAAGTATAGTGATGTCATCCGCATACCCCTGGGTATAGAAGCCATTATTATTCAGTTCCACCAGGAGTTCGTAAATAACCATATCCCACAGTAGTGGGGATATAACCCCTCCCTGTGGGCATCCTTTGACCACTGACACCTCCATTGTTTCGCTGAATAACGTTGCTTGCGCCCGTCTGCCAAGTAACATGTTGTTTATCCACCTACAAATGGTGTCGTTAACATTATGTCTGGCAAGAGCCGCGGCCATTGAGTTGAAGAAGGTTCGATCAAAAGCGCCCTCAATGTCAAGAAATGCAGCAAGTGCGATTTCCTTGTTCTTCAACGTTAAAAAAATAATAATTTACAAGTTGGTAAATAAATAACGTGGCGATAAAATAACACCTTTCAAGAGGGGCGCAGTCAGGATTGCGTTCTGAGCAAGGGTTTTAATGGAGAAAAATAACTTTATGTGTAAGATAAAATCACTATCAAGCCTTCTATTTTCTTTATTAAAAACATGTCGCTTTTAAATTTTAGGATGATAATACACTCCTGGACATAAAAACCGGACAAAAAAATTTTGTCAATCTTAAATAACTTTATCAGTTTTCCATCGATTTTAATCATTTTGGGTCAAGTTGTAGACACTATCATCCTAATTTTCACTTAATACCGGGCTTGCAAAAATTTCGAATGGGCTTGGTGTTATACAAGGTAGAACCAAAAGTGAATTTTGAACTAAAATTCAAAACACTCTGTGGAATAATTTAATGACACAATGATGAATTTCTGTAAGACATTGGTAAGCGAACATAGATTAGCTTTTCCCCGTAATCATAAAGACTTTAATGTCGAAGACTGGGAATGTGTGCTATTCACAGACGAATCGCGTTTTTGTTTGCGTTCACCGAATGGGCGTGAGCATGTATGGAGGAGATAAGGAAAGAAGAATAATTGTTTTACATCTCCAAGAATACCTTTTGAAGGTGGTAGTGTCATGATATGGGCTGGAATTTCAATAGAAGCCCGTACAGACCTTGTTTTAATCGAAAATGGCGCTTTAACTGCTAACCTTTATATCGAAGAATGTTTAGCCGACCATGACATTCCTTTTGCTCCATTTGTTGGTGATCATTTTTGTTTGATGCACGATAATGCCAGACCTCATGTCGCAAAAGTTGTCAATGATTATCTGGATGAAATGGACATTGAACGATTAGATTGGCCCTCACGAAGCCCTGAGCCCTGATCTAAATCCGATCGAGCATGTATGGGACATGTGGGGGAGGCTTGTTCGTAACCGAAACCAAAAACCGTCCTAGATTTTTCGAGTGGCTCTTTTTAAAGAGTGGGGTAACATTCCGCAAAGGGCCATTGCCAATTGAGTTCAAAGCTTACCACGTTCCATGGCAGCAGTTATTAGAGCACGTTGCGTAATACACGATATTAATGTTTATTTATCTATTTAAATTATCTGTTGTTTTTAGTTTTGCTACTGTTGTAAATTGCGTTCTTTTTTTACCTAAATTAAAAAATGTTGTAAATTGCATATTTTTCTTTAAAATGTGTGTTTTCCTTAAGAATTCAGATCAAAAAATGGAATATTTAGAAAAGATGTGGCTTACCAATGTCCTGCAAATATTCATCATCAGGTCCTTAATTCTTCCACAGAGTGTTTTATTAAAGTTTGAAAGTAAGACACTTCTATTGGATGACCCTTTATATATAGAATTGCAAAATATTAATACAAAAATTGTTAGTTTAGGTTTTTTCATTTAATACTAGAACTAACCAAAACTAACCAGAGCCTTTTAAAACACTTTTTTAAAGTATTTTCACAATGTAGTATTATGGTATTGCCATGTTCACTTGTAATAAATTCAAAATTTTCTATATTTTCTATCAGATGTATAATTTTTAAAAGCAAAAGTATACTGACCACCTTGCCATTTAATCACTATAAAGCAAACCTGATATGCCTATTTATTAGAATTTTAAATATTGATAATTACTAAAAAGTACTTTCTCTTTATACCTGTCTTTATTCTCCGCAATTTACCTGTCATATTTTTAATCCTTGCTTTCGGCCGTCCAGAGTTTACCTGTGTCAAAAGGATTAAATCCGGAATTTACTTGCTTCATCTAAACAATAATTGCGACAAATTTGGTTGTCGCGTTTTTGTATTACGTTTTTTTTATATATTTGACTTCCATAAAAACTCCAGTACTTGCATCCATGACTCTAAGAATCTGTCACAATAGGCATGATGACGACATCCAAATTTACTTATATTTTGCATTTATCATATGAAATAGGATTTATGGATTATAAAAACATGTTTTTTATATTAATATTATTATTTATTTTTCATCTAATAATTGTTACTACAAAATACAGAATTTTACGATAAGTAAAATACCAGTCAGAGCAAATTACGTCACGTATCATTAAGTGTTATTTTGTGTCATTTGTATTTTAACCTTCTAGTGTATAACCACTGACCTTCATATGGACCGGCAAAGGCATCAGATGCGCAGTTCAAAAGTTAGGTTTTATGGGCGAAAAAATGTGTCCGTGCGCTGTGGCAGTAGTCATCGTTTAGGGTCTTAAATCATGCGCAGAACGGACTAGCAGACCGATTTTATTTACACGTTTGTCGCTGGCCAGTTCCGTACTGGCCGCTTGTGTGAGATTTTTTAGTTTTTGGACTGACTTATTTTGTGATTTGTGATAGAATTTCTATATAATTATCTAAACAAGTTTTACTTTTTATTGACTTATTTTGTTCTAGTGGAGCATTTGTACAGTCTTTTGTATAGTATTGTTTTGTGACTGCTATTTCAGAAGAAAAATATAACTATATTTATTTTTATAGTATAAATAATAATAGAGTAGGAATATTATTATATATCAAAGTACCCTTAATATCTTATATTATCATAAAATTATTAATAAATAAGTTTATATATGAAGAAAAGTGCTTCATATTGTAATAGAATATATATACCGTCTTGTGCTGATTGGTCGGCCTTTCGTCAGATAATTGACTATCGTTCATTGAGCATGAGAAAGGTTATACTATATTTTTTCTCTTTGACGTTATTCGCACGCATCCGGCAAGGATGCTCTAGTAAATGATGCTCGTTTAATATATAAATACATTTAAGATTGTTTACAATTTCTATTATCTGCTAAATGAAAACATAAGTCTGTAGTGGAAAAGAGTTAACGTTATTTGTACCAACATTTTTTTCTCTTCTATTTATAAGTTTGTTCCAATCTCGCAAAAACACGTATATTGTACGGCCATATGCAAGTCCAGTCAAATAAACCCACTCCTAACCGATAGGAGACAGACAGTGTATTACACGATCCCTTTACTGATCCCAAGCAAAGCAGAACCTTTTAAATATACAAAAAGCGTTCAAACTTCGTCGTTTTTGAATTGACATAAAACCGTGTAAAGTAGATACTCACGCGTTTAATCGATTCTAACAGTTTCAAAACAGTTTCACGGCGGTACAAAGACTGGGTCTTGAAACAAACCCTATCTTTTATTAGCCCCTATTTTTTGCCATTTAAATTTTGTGTTATTTATTTAATTTCCTTATTGTTTATATTACTACCACAAAACACAAAATAAAAAAATTCAATATCAGTTATAGAAAAAAAGTTATTTGTGCAACCAGTTGGGAAAAGCACTATTTTTCGTAACGAGCACAGCAAAAGAATATTAGTTATAAAAAATTATGTTTCCCAACGCGTTTTACACAATATTTTTTCTAATTTTAAATATGATATAATTCTTTTTAAATAAAGTTTAAAATATAAAAAAAAATTCAAACTCGTTGTCAAATATCTTACTTTTTGTAACTAGATATGAAAACCAAGATATTTGATAACGTCAGTAAGTTTTGAAAAGTGTCACTTTAAATGTCAAAATTAGAAAAAATATATATTATGAATAGAAATTAATTAATGATTTTTAGAAATTTTTAAGTCCGGCACTGGTCCTTTATTTCAAATACGCATGCTGGATAACCTTATCGTTTGTTTAGTGCGCGCTAGAATAAACTTGCCATAAATGCGATTAGCGATTACATATCTAAAGTTAGGTTATCTATGTATATAACTAGCTAAAGGCGACTTTTCGGAATAAGTTTTTTATTATACTTACCTGAAAATACTACATTTTCAACTGTGTATAAAATACAGTAAATATGACATTTTCAGAACAGCGCACGAATTTTTTTCCCGATCCCTTTCCGTGCGCTTATACAAAAATCCATCCATGGAAACTGTTCATAACAACGATTTATTTATTAATGACATATTTTATTTTCTGTCAGTGAAATTTATGCCATTTTCAAAAAATTAATTCAGATTTGGAAGAAAATCCGGATATTCCCGATATTATATTACAACAAGCGACAGAAGTGAGTGCAGATTTATTACCAGTAAAATTCAGGTTGAGATATGAACATAAAAATCACATTTTTACCGAATGATGGACTCAGGAACGAATCAAAATTGTGAGTGACGATATTCTCTTCGTTTATTTTTCTGAAAAAGCCAAATCTATAAAGTCATCCACCTAATTGAGTCGATTCTCCATGTTAAAGAGTTGTTTGGCAATAAAAGAAAATACTTACAACCAATATCCAAAAACTATCGCTTTTTGAAACGACAAGCTGTAGGATATGTACCAAAGAAATCCAAGGTTCTTACATCAGAACAAGTAACCAAATTTTTATGTGAAGCTTCAGATGGACAATATCTACTAGCAAAAGTAATTTTAGTGTTTGGCATCTTTGGCGTATGCCGCAGAGATTATTTAATACGTTTGAGTTTAGACGATGTGGAAGATAATGGGCGTTTCCTTGTCGTGTCCTTAAGAGATGGAAAAACTCACAGGTCAAGAAGTTTTACCATTACCAATGAAAATTGCAAATTCAATTCCTGTACACTTTACGGTAAATACGCAGATCTCCGCCTATAAAAATATGGAGAGTAGAAGATTATTTGTTGCATACCGAAACCAAAGATGTCACGCTCAACATGTTGGGTGCCATACTATCAGTGGTATTCCAAAACGTGTTGTAAAATACTTAAAACTAAAAAATCAAGGAATATACCGGACATGGGCTAAGGCGTTCTTGCTACCATGTTGAGAAAGCGGCGGTATTTGCTCACTTTGAAAGACCGAAATGGCTTTCTTCCAATGTAGGAAGGATATATAGAGGAGTCCATACAAAGAAAAATTGAAGTATCCCAAAAGTTGTTTAGGCCTTGTAACTTGGAAACTACAAAATCTGTAAAGCAATAAGAGAACCAAAACATACACGAACACTCCGCTCAACATCTATAGTTCAACAAAAGGGATTGAGCTTCAACAATACTACGAATTGTACAATAAATATAACCATTAATCATAACGGTTTCGTCCAAAATTAATTTTCTTAGATTTAATTAGCTTGTAATTTTTTTTTGGTAATTTGTTTTACTGTTTAAAAAAAAATAAATAATAGCAATTTTCTAAAATCTATTTTTGCGATGTTTTCTGTTTATGTTGTTTTCAGGTACCTAAGTATAATAAAAAATATCGTTCATTACACGTCCAGAAATGGATTTTTCCGTTCTTGCATGACTTTTCCGTGTGAGGCGCAGCCGAAAGTGGGAATTAGTCACGCGCGCACGGAAAAATCGTAATTTCCGTACTGGTAATGAAATATTATACTATTTCAAACCGCAATCGGCACGCAGAGCGAGAAATAAAAAGAAAGGTTGTAGATTTATTGCAATAAGTCTACCTCTAAGTAGGTATAGGCTCGAAGCCCCTTTACTATTTATTTGTTTTTATTAAATGCTTTGTGGTTCCCAGCGACCAATGGCCTAGTTTGGAGTTATCAAAACCAAAATTTAAAATAAAGAAATGATAGCATACTTGTAATGAAGGTGAGTGAAAAGACCTAAAAAATTATGGTAAAAATGCAAACCAACACAGAATATCATATGCAGATGCAGTTACAAATGTAATTGACTTTCTAAAAGTTCTAGTGTTAATGTGGAAAAATAATGGTTATCCATTAGCATACCAAAGTACGCAAGTTTATTAATCCACCGGTAATAATAATAATATCATCGAATATAAATGGTAACATCACACCCATCACATAAAATTCGTTGTAATTTTCCATACCATTTGGCAACTAAAATACGCATTAGGAATAACTGTGGTTTTTTTAAACCTTAAAAATACTTGTAACAATAAGTTTGACACCTAGAACAAGATGATAATGTACATCGCACTATTTTATAATTTATGAAATAAAGTAAGAACTTACATTAAAGTGATCTTTACAGAAATAAACTAAAGAATTAGAAGCTTCAGATTTTGGATCCGGCCTGGTAAGATTCACCAACTTTTTCGCATTGTTTTGTTATTGGAACTCGTAAAACACCAAAATTCCAATGTATATAACAAAATTATTACACTCTTATATAAGCAACAGATCATTCCAAGTAAGAGTCGAAAATTCCTTGTCAGGTAAAAGAAAAGTGCATGCTGGTGTCCACAAGGCACTGATTTCCCTAAACTGTACAACTTGTTTACAGCAGACTTTCCTAAATACCGTCAACTAAGGTGGCTCTATTTGCCGACGACGCACTGATCTACGTACATACACTCATACTATGCCAATGTGGCCAAAACTCACATACAAAACCACCTCCATTATTTAAAACCTTGGTGGAATAAATGGAAAATTAGTGTGAATGAAAGCAAAGGTGAATGCATGATAATCACAAAAAAAAATTTACAAATAACAGAATAAATGTCCCTATTAAAATAAATGACAATCCTATCCCGCTAAAAAAAATGAGATATCTTGGAGTCATAATTGATGAGAGGCTCTCATTTAAACAGCACATTACCCATGTATTGCATAGGGCCTATGCAGCAATGCATAGTCTCTATGCAATGCTCTCCCCCAGATCTGGCCTTTTCCAGAAAACAAAAGGACAATTTACAAACAAGTAATACGACCAAAACATATGTGACCAGCATGGTGCAGCATATAAATACACAAATGACATGACTACAACGCTACAAAACAAGGTCCTAAGATGTGTAACATCCTCGGACCGCTACGAACGTATTGAATTAAAATAACTCGGCTAGAAAGAATAGACGAATTATTTACAGTATTGCTTGTAAATTCTATCAAAAGCAAGCACCTTCTTTATTCTTACTAGAACTTATAACTTGACATAAGAAATAAAATAAACCACTTTACTGGCGACTACCTTTCTACTATGGAGACGAGGACAGTTTTTTTACCCCGTCCCACACCAAACCTAAATATATTTTTTACAAAAATAAAACAAAAGCGTGTAATGTATAATTATGTACATAAAGTGTAAAAAAGTATAAATGTTAGGAATGATAGAAGATGAATGCACCAAGGGACAATACTTGATTCTGGCAAGCGTACCTGATGCACATTGAGCAGGTTTTTGTGCCTTTTCCCAAAAAATTCATTATTACAAACACATTACAATCTAATAAACTTTAACTTTCGCTTTTTGAGCAAAACAAACTGCTTAGTCTTTGTTTGGGTTTTCGGAAAACCCCAAACCCAAAAAAAAATGA
>JAHBCN010013641.1:0-24111 GCA_019359885.1 Listronotus oregonensis
TTTCTGTTCCGATGCCTTCAATTTCATTTTATTTAGAAGTATATTTTACAGTAGATTCTTTGGTAATTGTTTACAAAACGGTTTTCTGCTATTTTAACGCCGCCGCCACTGCCATTTAATATCGAAACCTGCTGCAAAGAAAGACGGAGAGACTACTCTCTCGGTTTATTCGCGCAGCCAACGATGACGTCAAAGTATTCTTTACTATTGACAATTACTCTATATAGTTATCTGCTATTTTAGTGTTTTTTTAAAATTAATTAATATTCACTGATTTTGAACACTTTTGAACAAAAGGGCAGTGGCGCTTATCTAAAATATTCCTTTTTTAATTAATTATAAGTAAATAAGCTTGCGGGACCAGGGAGTTAATAGCGGTGCTGGCAGGGGTAAAATAAGTAAAACGAGTTAATGTAATTTAAGGTCACACACAAAATTAAGTAAACAATTTTTTTTTGTGTAAATATTTTTAATAAGAAATGGAAAACATGAAAAAAACTCTTAACAAGAGTGTGCCAAACCAATTAGAAAATGTAAATTATATGATGTTAAATATGAAGAGTAGTTGGCAATATTGCAAACATGTTAAATCCAGCAAGCAAATTTAATTTAATTGTAAGATATTATAGTAATACATTTTAAAAATGCATACTGAGATGGAACTAACTAATCCACACCAAAATGGATGAAAATAATTCTACCTGATATTAAAATTATCAAAAACCAATAATTATTATAGATTTAAAGTCAGATTCGAGTTTTTAAAATAAAGTAAGCATGTTTGATTTTTACTAGCCAAAGCTAACCAAAAGAAACAAGAAATAAATTGAAAAAATAAATTTACTACTAAAATATTTATTTAATAATAAAACCCAATAATTAAAGAATAAAGTAGTGTTTCAAAATCTGAAGTATTTTCCCTAATTAAATACTTCAATGTATTTTTGACTTTTTTCTATACTGTACTGAAGTAAAGGATAACATTAAATTACACTGGGTAAAAGCAACAAATAAAAACACTATAAAACTGAATTAATTGTTTATATTAGTTTATCTTTGCCCCACTTGTTTTATTAGACAAGAATAAGGATCAATAGACTTAAAATGGAGAAATTCATATTGTGTTGAAAATTGTCTAATATAAAAATATGACTATTACTGAAAACAAGTAAAGAATAACATGTGAGTCAAAATATTAAAATATTTCAAAGAATCCAGAAAATACTGTTTACCTCATAATTACCATATTTATTTATTAATTAACAGTTAGAAACACCATTTTTTAGTATAAAAATGAAAAAAACCACTGGCCAGCTGGCTTAAAATACCGAAATTAAAAGTTTTTGGATATGTTCTTGTAATTTTAAATTTTTCTAGTCCCAGTTCAAAGTGTTTTTAAATTTAACTTGATATTACTTCCAAAAACACAAAGAATATGGAAAAAACGCTGCTTTGGTTGCAGTATCATGCCAAATATCAATGTCAAGGATCCTATTCAACAAGTCATAACTTCTAGAGTATGGGTTAATAAAATGAGATTTGGTATAGGCAAATGGTATGAAAAGAGGAAAGTTCTTGCATATTTTTCACATTTTGGTTGCTACCAGTTTCCCCAGAAATGGCTCCTATTTTGAATTTTTAAGTGGAACACCCTGTATATTGTAACATTTTTGGATTCCAAAACAATTCTGAATCAGGGTATGACATTTTTAAAAAATCTAAAAACAAAAAGACACTAATTTTTAAACCTCCGGTTATGTCAGAAAATTACAATTATGTTACAAAGTTTTAGTGACTAGTACAAAAGATAGGAAAAAGCTAAGTTGGCAAAAGCACATTTTGGGTCTGACTATTAATTTGTTAAATAGCGACCCTTTTTTGACAAAAACTTTCTGATAAAAGAATTTTCAGACGAATCTAACGATACCAAGGAAGTTTAAAGGTGTATGGAAGCCCAATACTGTAGAACAAAATTGTCCAGGCGTGCAGGGCAGCGGGAATAGGGGGGTTGGCCCCGCGGAATTTGCGCAATGAATAGTAGGTCAGGGCCGGCGATTTAACAAAAGTAATTAAACCTAAATAGAAAGTGGTTTGATTCCGGTATTTGCGGTTTGCTTAATTGTGTTTTATTATTTTTACACAAAATTGACATCATCAAATGTCAAATTCCAACATTCACTGTTTTTTTTTTATTTTTTGCACAAATTGTTGGTTATTAAACGATACTACTATAGAATATTTAAAATTATTGTGTAATATTAGATTTTATATCATCTGATATAAAATGGAAAGAATAGATGGTGCCACTTTACTGCCTTCTATTTAAATGGTCGATATTTTTGGAAGTTTTGTATTTTTACCAAAAATCTTTGTAAATAAATAAAAACACGATTTTTTAAAATAAATTTCAAACATTGTATGATAGTATTATGTACTTATCACCAATTTTGTGATAAAAGAAGGACAAGATAGTGTAAATGAGTGTAATCTTATCCCAAGATTCTGGTTGTACATTAAAAAGTGAAAATTTTTATAACTGCTTTTTAGGCATATACTTTTCACTAATAACAAACATTCATGAGACAGAATAACAGTGGTTAAAAATGTTTAGTAACCTTTGGTACCTGAGTATCCATTGTAACAGTATCCATTAAATATTATGTGTGTACAGTATGTCGAGCTTAAAAAGTTGATAATGCAAGATTAAGAAACCAAAAATCTAATTTATTTTTAAACAAATGGTATTGTCTCGAAAGTTGCCTCCTCTCCGATTTTGATCAAATTTGGTATACAGGGGTTTTTTGGGGCGCTGATTACAAATCTGAAAAAATATCTTTTCGGCAACGTTTCGTTTCCGAGATCTTCATCATCAAAGTTGAAAATTAAACTAACCTCATTTTCACTATATTCTCCTTTCTTTTTGTACACAATTCTTGATTTTTACACTAAAGTGGCACACGATATTTTATAAACACCTTTTAAAACCTTGTATTTTTATTTATTTTACATCTTTTTTCCATTAAATTGCGAACTTGTAAGTTCAAAGGCAGCAGCCATATTTGGTTAAAAAATAAAAGTTTAAAAAAGGTGTAAAATAAACATTAAAAAAAGTTTTTAAAAGGTGTTTGTGAAATATTGTGTGCCAATTTAGTGTAAAAATCAAGAATTTTGTGCAAAAAGAAGGAGGAATAGTGTAAATAAGGTTAGTTTGATTTTCAATTTTGATGATGAATATCTCGAAAACGAAACATTGCCGAATTTATTAATGTATGTATATATTAAAATTTGCCTGGTCTGCCCAGTAATCAATAATTTTGATCCTTTAAAAGAGTGTACTAAATTATTAAATGAAATAAAAGTACCTAAATGTAAACCTTATTTCTTTTTAATAATCCACAGAAATACACAAACATTGTGGAAATCATCTAAAAGATAGTTAAGATTGCCTTACTTTTCTCACTAATATTTTCTATGAAATTTTCATTTTCTATTATTCATAATTGATATATTATTATTTATTCGGTTACCTAACGTTACGTCTTATGAGAAGCACCTAATTTAAATATAAAAAATACTTACCTAAAGTTAAAAAGATGGGTATGTTACCCTTGGATTTGCAAGATAAAACCATACAACCTCTAGTTATTTTGTTACGATATTATAAGTAACAAACAATAAACACAAAATTATAGTCACAATTTAATAAACACTAATCACTAAAATAAGAAGGTTTTGATCAATTCAAAAAACGGTAGTCCGGCTTTCATAAAATTATAATGTGTTGGCTAACTTCACACTGATTTATCAGTGTGTAAGTAGGCAACACATTAAATTATTTCGTGGAATTTTGTTATTGCGCAGAATCGGCGGGGCCAACTCTGACAGTTATTTTCATACTGGGCTGGACATTTTTTGATCGAATGGGCCATAGCATTGGGCTTCCATACACCTTTAAACTTCCTTGAACAATACTAATTTATTTGCAATTAGATTAAAAATAAGAACATAAATTTATTATTACTAAGCAAAATATTTGATAATAATTTAAAAAACTTCTGTCAAGTGTGCCATAGATAGCCATGATGCATAATATTTTGCAGTTTTTTTTATCAAATGTTTTTTGGAAAAACAAAATTCCCACTTGAGTAAAAAAACCTTTTTTTAAAAAATGCTTGTTAAAAAAGGGTTGACATTTAAAAAATAATTGTAAGACACGAAAATGGTATTTTACTAACTTGTCTTATTCCTATCTATCATATTAGTCACCAAAACTTTGCGACTGTAATTTTCTGACATCATAGGAGGTCTTTAGATTATGGCCGCCTAGATGCAATATTAAAAGTGGCTTAAAAACTTTTAAAAATGTCATATTTTGATCCAGAATTATCTCAGAAATACAAACATGTTAAAATATACATGATGTTCCATTTAAAAACTGAAAACCTAAGCCATTTCCGGTGAAACCGGAAGTAACCAGAAAGTGAAAAATAGATGAGAATTCTTCTCTTACCATACCATTTACCTATACCAAATTTTATTTTAATACACCTAATAGTCTAAAAGTTATGACTTGCTTAATAGATTTGTTGACACCCGGTATAAAAGTAGATAACTAGTGCTTTATATTTGAAAGCACTGTTGTGGACTTGATGATAATTATATATTATTTGTTATATATACAGTTGCATGAAACACATCTAATGATAAAATAATTTTGTAGAGAAAATATATCTGTGTTGTACGTCCCAAAGAAACCACAAGTCAAGCAGCCACTGTGACTAATGCATGTAAAAGCAATATAATATTTACTATAAAGGATCAAGAGGAAATTCAGTAAGTATTTAGTCCCATTTAATAAGGCTCTGAGGCTGCAGCCTCAGAGCCTTTATGAATGGGTATAAGTGAGAAAAAGAAAGAGTAATAAATAGAATAGAATAGAAAAGCTTTATTATCTGAAGAATAAAAAATTCTTATTGATAAAGTGGTTGGTTGCACCTTATTTTTTTAAATAAACAATTAAAAAAAAATAAAAAAAATAGAGACCCAATTGTAGATTTACAACAATGTTTAACATATAATAGATTCAAGCTAAAATAAACTAAGCCAAAAGAAAGAACAATGTAAATAAAACAAGGTAAAGAACTTATGACAACAGATATAAATACAAAAACAAAAAAATCAATAAAAATATAAATAATTATTATTATGTTAAAACAATGTAACATATAATAATTTAAAATAAGCACACAAAATATAGTCAAAAAACAAGAAAACAAAAGTTATCATCCCTCCAGACTCAATTTAAAAGCTCAAAACATAATTAAAAATTTGAAACGAGTTAGTAGTGGATATGATGAAAAAAATTCTCCACTGAATAATATTCTTTTAAAACCAAAATAGCTTTTACCTCCTTGCGAAATTGTTTGTCAGTATTAAATCTTCTAATGCACAAAGAAAGATGATTAAATATTTATTTACTCTTGTACAAAATAGAATCTCTTATTTGACTGGTTGAAGGTATGGGCAATTTAATATTAAATGTTTGTCAAGTATTGTACAGGGTCTTTGATTATATTTACGTGACTTCTGGGGCCTTTATTTTTGAAGACAGAAAAAAATGTTTGATATAAAAATTGTAGGAATTTTTCCATATTATCTTTTGAAATTATCAGTAAAAAAAATATCGCAATAAAAAAATGGAAAAATAGGCAACATCAACTTTTTTAAATGAAACTATTATGCGCTACAACGAAAGATCTTTTTTTTTCTGATTTTAAATATATATACATTAATGATATTTGGATGAACCATTTTTGAGATATTTTAGGTTAAATTATTAATAAATTACAAAAAAGTTTAATATTAGTATCATCAAGAAAGCCATGGAAACAATAGAATTTTTATGTTGCAAAATTTGGTGAGGGTTTCTCTGGACCCATAATGTTTATTTTTGTGATTAAACATTCCTGCTAAAGTGAAGGAAGACTTGTCAGTGAATAGAATTTTATTTAAAAACTTTGGATCCAATTCCAATGCATACTTAGGTCGGTTCTGCGTGTTTTGTTCAGGAAGGTTCTGAACGGACATAAATTTATAAAGATAAAATTTGTAAAATTTTAAGGTTAAATACATTTTATAATCTGTTTTATTAAATTCAGATGCCGCATACAAGATTGATATTTCAGGATTTTCTAAAATTATTAAAAGTAGTTAGTGCAAGTCCAATAGAAAAAGTATTATAATTATCCTGAAAAAACGAGGATATCCAAAACCTTGTTTTCATGTTGTGCTGCATTCCTTTTCTTCATTTTAAAGCTTTTTCGTTCAATAAACTTTGTTACTATGTATTTAATAGTATCTATAAATGGTACCCATTGTTAGGGATATAATAAGTAATTTTCCCTTTGCACTGTCGTCACATTATTATTGTTACCATAAAAAAGACGCATAATAGAGATTTTTTGTTCTTCTGAATAGCCCATCGACAAACTACTTTTAATAGTTCAAATGATAAATTTTAACTTTTTACAATATCAATACGTCAAATTTATTAAAACAATTTTATTGTTTTCATAGCTTTCTTGAAACTAATATGATATTTTTTCAATTTATTTATATTTTAGGCTTAAATATCTCAAAAATGGTTCATCCAAATATCATCAATGTATATATATCTGAAATCAGAAAAAAAGATCTTTTATTATAGCGCATAATATACAGGGTGTTCCATTTAAAAAAGTTGAACCTGCCTATATTTTTCCATTTTTTTATTGCAAAATTTTTTACTGATAATTTTAAAAGATAATATGGAAAAAAACCTACAACTTTTATATAAAACATTTTTTTGTCTTTAAAAATAAAGGCTCCAGAAGCCACGTAAATATAATCAAAGACCCTGTACATAGAAACTGAATTCATTTCACTCTTGATTTTTTAAAAAACCAGACCACAGGTCTCCAATAAAAATAAACAGGGCAGTGTCAAAATTTTATGGCTAAAAAAAGCGATTTACTTGAATCTCTAATTTGGCTCTTTTTTCTAAAACAAATATCATATTAAAATATTGAAAACATCTTCCACAAAATATGCCATATCTTAGATCAGATTCTGTGAGTGAGAAATAAACACTCTTTGTTAATTCTAGGTCCAGGTCGTTAGATATGCTAGTTTTTTTTTACTTAGATGCATTATATGGAACTTAAACTTTAACCTGTTACCTATATATACACATCTACAAACTTATTTTCACAGCCATTGTTTGAACCCCCAAACTACCCTCACCTAGTGAATATTTAAATGTAATAAGTTTTGTTTTAGAGACAATTAAGGATAGAAAAATGGCGTCAGTCCATTCTTTAAGCTTAACAAGATCACTGTTAATATTAGTCTCCAGCTCATTTGTATTCGTATAACCCATAGTATTGTATTATCCCATATCTACCACCACAAAATGGTATCTTAGTGTGGTTTAATTTTTAAAATTCACTCTTTCGAAGGTAAAAATCTGAGATTATTCGAAGTTAACTTTTAATTTTATTTAATAATGTGATAGTTTGTTGATGTCCTTTTTACATATTATGTACGCTCAAATTGCTGTCAATCCTGCTGGATGAATAGCACTGATGATGGTTTTACCGAGAGCGCTCTGCTAGGATATTGGTTTCAATAAATAATTTGCACGAAACACAAAGTTTCTTTATTTCCTACTTAGAAATAGTTGTAATTGCTTTTTAACAATTTTTCTATTATTTTTGCTAAAATGGACAACAAGGCTATAGGTCTGAAGTTGGAGAGATCACTAAAACTTTAATTTCAATAAAGGCAATAAAATTGCCATCTTTATACAAGGCGGAAAAGTTCCAGAGTCAAATGTCAAATGCGTGATTTATACAATCCACAATAGTTTCCAGAGCTTAGTCAGCCAGAAAAATCATCCCATCCTAAAGCATTCTCATTGTTTATTTCATTAAAAATTTTCTTAATTTCACGTACATCTATAGGATTAGAAAAAATGAGGCAAAAAATTTGCAAATATTGTATTGTAAAAAAAAAGTTACTAGCTTAGGTAATCATGTCTATGGCTTTTAAACCCGGTATAGCGTTGTTATTTAAAAGGATGTTTATTTTCTTGTTGCTTTAGTCTAGTTCCTATAGTTTCTTAGCAAATCTTACAAATAACATGTGGTGCCTGGAATTGTTTTAATATTTAAGTTTTACTTTGTGATATACATAGTTTTTGTTTTTCATGTCAGTTATAGTTCTCTTGTACTTTTTTTTATATACATTTATCATAAAAGTAAGCAAAATATATAAGGCTTATTTGTCCAACCTTATGAAAGATTTTGAGTAATATTCTAATTAAACTAACCCTTTAGTGCTTGTGTTAAACTAAATGCAGCTCTGATTTAGATAGGTACTCCTGCTAACCCAAAGATTCCAAGTCGGCATTTTCTCTTTATAAAATGAGCCGAATATAAGGATTTTCCATATCTAGCGCATATATAGTTTTAGACGTGCTTATTAAAACAAAACAGTAGGTCCCTTACACATATTTTTTTATCGGCTAAAAATAACCGTTTATACGTAAATAACAATTCTGCGAATATTTTTAATACCAAACTTTATAATGAAGCTATGCCATTTCAGATTCAGATATAAAAGACCCGCGCCGTAACAACCTCTGCCGGTACATGCTGCTCTGGTATATTTTATTTAGGGAATTTACTGAATGTTTAAAATCAAAGTCTATTAAAAATTTATTAAGCTAATTGTTTCTTTTTAAAACACGAACTTAAAAAAATAAAAAAGATATATTTTTACATTTTGTTCCGCTCCATAATATTATTCAGATTAGTTTTTTATGGATTATCGCCATTTTTTCTTTGATGTGATGCATTATTCATTTCTGTTGCAGTTCATAGGCATTAGGAAAAAAAACAAATTATATAAATTAATGTATACAAAAAAATTAATTTTACAAATATAATAAATATATCATGATGCTTTAACATCGAAATAAAATTTATTTTTTTATTATCATTAGTGTCTTGTTAAATTTGTTTACATAACATTTGTCCTCCAATAATAATTTAACATCTGTGAATCTGGAACAAACTTTGTAGCTTTTTATAACGTCAAACGAGCACAGCTGCATCTGGTTCCTCCAATTGATTATGTGCGGTACGTGACAGCCAAATGTCTTTTTATCGTTCCTGGATCAACAACAATGGCCATTTTAGCATTTATTAAGCCAACTTGGTTGGTTATTGTTATTTTAATATATTCGCGAGCTTTTCCTTGTATGTTTCTTATTGCCCCGTTCATATTTTTTACTTGGATTTTTCTTTAAAAGTGGGTTATTTTTTGAGATAAGGTTTTTATTGTCTAATTATGCCGTGATTGATTTAAAACACCAATATTTAATGTATGATGCTTCATTTTTTCGCTTCTACATTTTACAACTAAGCAAAAAGTAATTTTGATACAATTTTAAAGGCTTTTTTACAACAAGGATTTAATTGTGTTTGACACGTTTGACACAAAACACGAAAAAAAGGTTGGTTGTTGATCTACGAACTATGACCTTTCCTCTGGTGACGTCACGCGCACATGCTCAATATCTATAACCAAAACACAACCCCAGCTATACTAAAATTTGAAGTCACAAAAAAGGCCAGGCTAGCTCAAAATAAATTATTAACTTATTCATTAGTTAATGAATACGCTCTATGTAATATACTTGCAGTTGCACGAGACTCTACAAAAAGGCGACTGTATCTTTGAAGGGGGGCGGTATTGTCAATAAAAGTCAAAAATAAAATATACTAATTAAAGATATATTATAAATTAATAAAATATTTTTTCTTTTTATTAGTTCCTAATTACAGGAAATTATTAACAAGTTTAAGTTTTTTTTAGCTATTGACGTGGTACCATCGGGCGAGAATCTCAAACAATATTTTTAGATATACTGTATATAAGTCTAAATTATTAAACAACTAATCTTTATCATTGCAATTATGTCAGGACCCTAAATAAAAGATACATTTTTTCTTTTAGGGCAAATCCAGAATACTATTTGAGAGACTATCCATCTCAAGTGATAATACACTTTTGTCACAATCACAAAATCGATCCAGTCAGCTATATGAAGAACTTGCGGCCATCGGCAGAACTTCGTATAATTTTTGGCACATATTTTGCCAAAGGTCATTCACCTTTTTCTGCCCTTATTTGCCATAAATGTGACTTGCATAGCTCTTATGGTGAAGAGTTTTACAACGTTGTTTCGAATGGTGCAATTTGCCCATCTTATAATTGGTGTTTTCATGAGTATGAAAAATTCTTTATGAAAAAGTTTACTGAACCACCTGAAGACAAGTTAAATCAAAAGCTAAAAGACATCATTAGTCAGTACAACGCTAAATGGCACTCCGAATGTGCAATAATTTCACAGAATCCTTTGTTTGTTCTCTCCATTTGCACACCTTTAATGAAAAGCATCTTTAGATCGGGTTTTGCGGAAGAACTTATAAGTGTGCGGTGCTTTAGTACCCCTAAAACTGTACCTAAGCGACAAAAACTAATTTTGTTTTTATGCCACACTCCTATTGGGTCTTTACCATTTGGTGTAGTAGTTACGTTTGCAGAAGACACAGAAAATGTTTGTAATGGTATCAGAGATCTCACTAAAATGTTTGGGGTTACATCTTATAGCCCAAAAACAATTATATCTGATGAAAATGCTTTATTAAGTAAGGCATTAAAAAGATGTTTTCCCCAATCACAGGTATTATTTAACGAGTTTCAGATGTTACAGTCTATTTGGAGAATAATTAGAGTTGTTTGTTGTGATGATGATGAAGAGTTTCAAGCTTTATATAGTTTATTTCTAGTAACTTTAAACAGCCCTTCGGAGGAAGAATTTAAAAAGAATTTTGATAGTTTGCTTGTTTATGCTGAAAAATATCCCAAGTTGACTAATTTTTTGAAATATTTTAAGTTAAGATCGAACTCTTACGTGCTTTATGCCAGGCCTAAAATTGAGTTTAACACGGATGTTTTAAATTATACAGATTCAGGTACAATTATGTTACAAGACGTTTCTATTAAATATGGAAATTTTTTTAACATAGTTCAGCTTTTTGATTTTTTATCTAAAAGTTACATAGATCACTATGAGCGTAAACTTAATAAAATAGTTGAAGGTGATGTAAAAGGCTTTTTTAAAACAAATTTTTACGTTCCCCTTAGCAAAATCGCCGACTTTAATTGCGAGAAAATTAGTGATACTGAATTTCTTGTCAGCTTAAATGATATGAAGTTCTTTGTTAATGCTGAACTAGATACATGTACTTGTCAGGTAGGGGTTCATGGTGGCTCATGTGTTCATCAATATATTGTTGAGAAAAACCTAGGTATTGTTCCTGAATGCTACACACCTTTGTGTGAGGATATGTTGGCAGTTTTAAGGAACATTCTAACAGAAAAAAATATAAAACCCCCTATGCCAGATAAAGATCACATGTCAGAACTTGGTAGTGCTTTGGATTCCTTAAAATCCGAGCTAGAAGCTTTTACCCCAGATCCTGATGGTTTTTCGGATATTGTTTCATCAGTATGTGATTCAGAAATAAGTAATTTTTCTGGAATGCCACAAGACATGGAACATTTAGGTCCTTTAGATGAAATATTCCTTATTCCACCAGATATAAATGACTCCTTTACAGATGAATTAATGAGTCCATTGGTTTTAAGTGAATTTGACGATACCAATGATGACAATGAGGAGTTTCTGGATGACTCAGAACAATACAACAAAGAATCGGGGGAGTTAGAGCCAATTGACTCGTCTGTTAGTGCCCAAGAGACTAAACAGTTTCAAAACGACGTTCTTGTAGAAGTTTTTTCAAAAAAAATAAAGCATTCTAATGCAACCACAGAAGTACTTTCAGATCAAGATAATGAAGAAAATGTAATAATATATGAGTATACTGAAGATGATATAAAATGTAATAACGAAGTGGAGATTGCCGAACAGCGTGATAATATTAAAGAAGAAGTGTTGGTTCACCTAGCACCAGATGACCCTATAGTTTCAAATTCAGGTGTAGAAGAATTTAAAATACCAGAAAAAGATACATCCGTTGCAGAACCATCAGTGGTTTATAATTATTTAAGTGAAGACCAGAATCAAGTTGAATTTTATGAAGAAGTGATGACTGAAAATGACCGAAAAACAGCAGAAATTGCAGAATTTTTAACGAATTTGCCAGATACGAATAATTCTAAATACCGTACAAATGTTAGTATTATTGATGGAAATATTATTGGTGAAACTCCAGAAATAAAGACAGCGCCTATTCTTCCCTGTGGTGCTACTGAAATTGCTAGATATATACCGGATAAGGGGGGCCCATTAATAGGACAAGATCAACAAACTTCGAATGGAGTTGTAGTAGTAAGAAATGAGGAATTTTTCACAACCAACTATGAAGTATTGGAAAATAACGTGCTATCAGTTGTATCTGATGAGTGTGACACATTTTCAAATAATGTAACAAATAATATATCTGACCAACAGCACTATGTAACATCAGAACAATCAGATAATTTAATTACCGACAGTTATGAGGACAACAATTTAATAATGATGTCTCCAAATGATTTATTTGATGATAATCGGAATGTAGAACCCGATTTTAGTACTAAAAAGTCAGATGTGAAAATTAACGTCTTATCATCTGTTGTTATAAAACCTCCCTATACACCAAATTTTCCTTTAAATCTAAATGCTATAAAACATAAAACTTTAAGGAATGTTAAAGAAGATAGAGAGCAAAGAATAACACAATCTGGAAGTACAGTTTTTGTTCATGATCCTTTAAAAAATGAACCACGAAAAATTGTTTTACCAATACTAATTAAGAAACATCAATCTAATAATCCAAATTCTTCAGCAGTTGAACCGAAATACGGGAATACATTTAATCAGACATGTGAAAAAGATGTTATTAGTTTATACTGCAACCAGTCTGGAGGAAAAACGTTGCTTGAAAATATGAGACAAGATGACTCTAAAACATTAAAGAAAGAGTTGCAACTAAATAAAAAACGGCTTGATGGAGAACCTATAAAAGAAAATATAGTTGATGAGCCTTTGCAGAAATTAGATATAGAACTGACTCAGTCTGAAGATTTTTCACAAGAAAAAGGTGCAGATTTATTAAATACTAACTTTCAAGAGCATGAAAAAAGTATGTCAGCTTTAGAAGAACCGGCTCTAGATGAAAATTCTAATGGAGACGCATCAGACTTTGATACTGCTTTTCAGGAATATGACAAATATATTTCCGATTCGGAAGAAATTAATTTACCTGAATGTGATCCGGAAGAATTAGCTAAAAATGATTTTATAGAAATAGTTGAAATTGACTCGGATGGTTTGGAGGAATTGGCAACTCAGAAATTTGATTCCGACTTAAATTCTATAGAGTTATCCCCAAAGCCGACATCTTGTCAGACTTCACTTTCACAAGAATCTCACTTAAAAGTTGTACAGTTGAAAAACGTTCCTTCTAAAATACTACCTTTAAAGTCATTTTCCTTAGAAAATTCTAACTCGAGTTCAAAAATAATGCCTCTGAGAGATTTTTTGTCTAAAAAATCGCCGTCCAAAGCACAACCTTTACCTAATTTAGTTTCCATCGACAAAAATGCCACAGAAGATTTACAAGAACAACTGACAACGACATTTTCACAATTACAAAATTTAATTGGCAAAAACAATTTTAAAGAATCGGTGGAAAAGTTTTTGGGTAAACCTAACGAACATGGCACTGATTCGAATCAATTTTATACATCCAACGAAAATCAGACAACTGAAATGATTGATAAAATTAAAAGTTTGGGAAATACCATAACTATAGGACCTGCAAAGAAACAACAAAATCGGTTTATAGAGAATCTTACTAAAAGTGAAGAATGTGCAGAGAATAAAAAAATACCATTAAATACTACCAAATTAAATAGTGAGAATAAGCAAGTCATAAGATTCACTAGTACACAGCAGTTAAAAACAAAACTTCATCGTAATGATCTGTTGCCCACTACTAAGGTTAATATACAAAGTTCGGGCAATACAAAAGCTTTAAAACATATCATAAACCAAAACAACATCCCGGATGTTAAGAAAAATATGGCAGCTCCCTTGCATGAAATGCATTCGAATCTAAAAAATAAGGGAACCACAAAATCTGTAGCAACTTTAAAATGCTTCGGAGCTCCTTATCAAAAGGTGGTGGTTACTAATAAAATGCCTATAGGTGGGAGAGATAGTGATTCATCTGTTTTGTCTGATTTTGAAGACTTGAGCGACTTTTCGGAAGATTTTTCGTCAGAATTTGATCAGTCCTCTGAGAATGATATAGATGAACTAACAGATTTAACAGATGGTACTAGTTCTGATGAATCTGGTAAGATACAGTACAGGGAACGTTTTAGGCGTTTAGAAAGGACCAAATATTCAAAAAATAACCGGGACAGTATCAAGTTAAAAAAAATTAAAGGATATGTTAGTCAAAATCGCTTAATTGATGATAGGTCTTCTGGCTTACCAGAGGAAGAAAAGAAAATACAAGTTAAGGAAAAGCTCCCATTAAATCTTGAGCTACAAATAAGATCTCAAAAGGATCGGAAAACTCAAGATTCTCAATCTAATGATAAGAGATCTAAAGAAACAGGTCACTATGTTAACCCATCGGGTAAAAAAGAAACACAACTAGACAAAAAATACGTCGGTAAAAACAAGAAAACCAGCAAGCTAAGTAGCAAAACTACAGCAAAAACTATTGATCAAAAACCTGATAAATCATTTTATTTATTATCTAATTCTAATAGTTCTGGTAATTCAGTGGCGTTTTTCGAGAAGCCAAGTACTTACTTTAGGGGTAAAATTACCAACTATAATGACCAAGTTCTTACAAAATCCAAAACTTTAAAAGATGTTGAGATATTAAGAAAGACGTCGGCGTCGGGTCGAAATTTTAAGCCAACAGTCGAGTCTGTAAAAAATGGTGAAGGACATAAGTTAAAAAGTAAAATTTTGGACAAGCACCATGTAGCACTTGAAAGGATCAGTCCAAAGCCTTTTGTAGAAAAAACGGATAATAATGCAAAATGTACAGCTAAGAGGGTAGACAGTGTTTTAAGTCCTTCTTCAGTTACATCTGGCAAAGTGTCACATTCCAAACAATCAAATAGTAAAAAGAAAAAAAATACTGCATCCCCAATTAAAACTGATTCTGAACATAAAATATCAGAGCTTATTTTAAATTCCAATTTAATATCAGTAAATAAAGAAAAAGCAATAACTGATTTATCAACTTCTAAGTTAAGTCCAGATATGACTTCCTCTAGTAAGAAATTAAATGATGATGTAGAAAAGTCTTTATTTAAAAAAGAAAATGCTAAAAATCATAATTCATCTGAAATAAAACTAGTTAATTTAGTTGTAACGCCAGAGCCAATCACTCAAAAGTCACGTCAGATGAGAAAAGATGTTACAGATTTGGAAGCTATTTTGTCGAGTGATGTTGATATTGATCGAGACCCAGCTAAAGATGTAAATAATAAAAATCCTGAGGGAAATGACGAAGTACCATCAATTTTAAAAAATGAAGAATTATCGTTTTTGTTTGACGATCCTCGTTTTGAAACGATTGTTGAACCGGAACGAGTTCCCGAACCTATTTTGCTTGCTGGACCATTTATTGGTATTACTGAAATAAAATCAACAAAGTCACTCGTTTCTCCAACGTGTGTACCTTCCACTATATTGCCTATATTAGGTGGTGGAAAAACTCAGTTTAAAATTGGCGAAAAAGACACTTCTAAAATGGCAACATTAGGTACAACAAATAAAAAAAGAGCATCTAAAGAAGTTACTTCTAATTTAAATTTTGAGCAAGAAAAACCTCCGAAAAAAATGATAAAATATGCGGAAAATGGGATTTTAACAAAACAGGGTGTATTGAGGCCCAATCAGATTGCAGAAACTAACTTACAATTTACAGCAGATAGCCATATTATTAAAACAGGCGGAGTGATTCAAAATGGAAAAGGTGCCATAATAACATTAATGGTTTACGGAAATAAAAGCAACACAAAAGTTAACACTCCAAATAGGCCTTTAGATTTAATTACCAAACAAACACCTAAAACAGTAAAGGTCAGTAAAAGTAATATTAATACTAAAGAAGATAATACTTTAGTAAAAGATTCTGTAATAACTCAAACGCACACCTTAGACTTTTTAGATTCTGAGACTCCTAAAAAATCCAAAGAAGTGACCAGTAAAGATTTTACAAAAAAAACTAATACTTCGGATAGTCATATCCAAAGGAATGATCGAAAAGGTACCATACCAGGACAGATTATTAACACGTCGGAAACTAATGCAAAAAAAGGAAATAAAATTGTGGAAAAAACCCAAGAGAAAAGCAGTCTTGAAATTAGAACACATCACACTAGATCAGCTAATAGTTACAGAAAGGGCACATTAATCAAAGAAACTCCTAAATTAGGGAATAGGCCAGAACCAGAAATCGACATGGAGAAAAAAACACCCAAAGCAGTCAAAAGTAATGAAATTAAAAGAACTACTAATATTTTGGACTATAATACGCCAACGAGAGATCATAGCAAGGTTTCACCAAAAATAATTAGGTGTACTTTAGAAAATAATTTAATAGTTAAAAAATCAGCAGAGGCAGAATCACCAGAGTTTCTTAAATCACTCAAAGCAACTGGTTTAAGGATGCCTCGAAGAAGTACTAGAAAGGAAATATTCCTCATTGGTACTAAAAAACAAGATGTTAATGAAACAAAGGAACAAGCATGTAAGGAGAGCGAAGACACGAAACATATGTCAACACGAAGCAATAAGGCGCAACCACAAACGACGCCTAAAAAAGAGCAGATAAGCAAAGACTCGAACATAGATCAGAATGAAACAATAAACACATCACAATCAGTTACGAACAAAAAACCAAATCAATATAAAGAATATGTTCGTAATAACATTGCCCTGATAAATGTCTCGAAAGCAACTAATCGGGCAATTTTAACACCAAAAAAACGTACATTTGTTAGGAGTCCAGCAAAGCGATCTATGGATAACAGACAGGAAGATCTACTCTTGAAAACAAAAAAAAATATCGAAACAGAAAAAATAAATAAAAAGGTACCAAATCATAAGAATTCCAAACAAAGTAGTGACCCTAAAAAAAGTGTTTTAAAAGTGGCGCAAGACAATTTACTATCCAGTCCATCTTCCAGTCCTCAAAGTCATATTGTAGATCTTCAGAACTCCATCTCTGCATCAAAGGCGGGAAAACCTGCTAAACAGAGCCCTAGGTCTTCTTTAAAGAAATCCACTGATACTTCTTTTAATTATGAGTTGGGTGATTTAGAAAACTCAATAGTTGCATCAGTTGTAAAAAAACAATCAACTTTAAAGAAAAACGCAAAATCTACCGAACTTGATGAAAAGGGGGCAACAACATCTAGAACATCAATAGGATATGAAGATGCATTTAAAGCGTTTTTGAAAACAACAAATCAATGCCGATTACCTACAGAATATGGTCATTCAGTATCAGATTACGAAATAGACCGTGATGCAAGTGACTGGGAATCGTCTAGCATTCCTAGAAGACGAACAAAATCGATGTCTGGCGATAAACGGAATCTTTCTGGAAGTATGAAGAAATCGGTTAGTTGGGCAGAAGGATTAAATATTATAGAATATGTAAAAGAGTCTGATACTGACAGTGATGATTCAGAAATTAAAGATGTATCACGAGGGAGCAAATTTAATCGAGGAAAGCGAAAAAAATTAAGTTATCAAAAAGGTTTAAGATCTGGTTCTTTAGAAAAAGAAAGTAAATTGATAAGTCAAAAAGATAAAGAGAGTCATTATAGAAATCAGAAAGACACAGATCAGCCCATAGTTTGTCGAGAAAGTCGGAGGTCTTTGAGTAGAACTGAAGAGTCAGTTACATCAGGAAATAGACTTAATCGATCTCGATCTTGTACACCTAAACGTGAAAAAGTTAAATCTGTAGCTCAAAAACGTTCTAGAAGTTATACAAGAGGTAAAACTTGTGAGCCAAAGCTTGTTGTATTGTTAGAAAGAAATAAAAAAATTGATCAAATGTGTGTAGATCTAGACGCCAATCAAACACTGCGACCTTCGAGTAGACGCGGTGTACGCAGAGGATATAAGGAATTGTTAGAAAGAGCGAGGTTATCTTTAGGTGATTTTTGAAGCGTGGATATTAGAATAAAATAAAAAGCCATTTTTCTTGTACAAAAATACCTGACCAAATATTGGTTTTTTTGAATGTAATATACATCCTTTAATCTCTTAGTTGTAGGTGACGCAATACCATACATTTAGGTTATTTTATTAGTTGAAATTATTTCGTATATATGTACACATTTTAAGTAAGTATATTTATTCCTCTTTTAAATGCACTATTTGAGCTTTGAGGTAAAGAATGTGCGAGTGCATAGTTTAATAAGATTTTGAGGTTTTAAAAACCTAGTGAATATTTTTTTTTTGGTGTTAAGGATATATGGCTCGTATCTCTTGTCTCTGCATTAAATGCTTTGTTTGTTTTTACCTTTTTAGAAATGGCTTTTATCAAAAGGAAAAATATTTTACTAGCTAAATCGAGATAAAAATGAACAAAGCAAAGTAAAAAAAACATAATACCCTTAAAATGTAAATAATTATTAGAGTTTTTACTATTTATTTTTTATATAAAAAATATAAAGCCGTAAAATGAAAAATAAACGTCCTTTGGTTAAAGTTTACGGTCGTGAATAAAGGTTTTCATGATCTTGGTAAACTGAACTACGAAAGTACGGTACATCTTTAGGGATAGTTTTAGTCTTATATCCGAGCAGTGGGAGCGAAATAATTGATTTTTATGAGGTAAGAATATAGTTTATTCTTTGAAATTTTTAAATTTTATTTTGAGAAAAGACTGAATATAATAAATATGTTATGATGGACTTCTGTTGAACATTGTTTTCTATAAAAAGCTTTTATAAGTAGAAAAAGATTTAATTACAAAACAGTATGACGGTACCGTTAAAAATTTTAAATGTACTTTTTATTCCATCTTGAAAAGTAGTAAGAGATTGTTTTAAATCCGTAACAGTATTGACAAAAACTTGGAATATATCTATACAGTGTGATTTAGTCTGTGCAATTAAATTTTTTCTTGAACATTTAGTTCTGAAGATATTAACGAAAAAGTGAAAATTTACTGATTTGTTTTAATTTTGACATATTTTAAAGTATAACATCATTGGGACAATTTTTAACGACAAACATTTTGCCACCATTTTTTTCCCATTGACTTTTGTTTTTAAGTTACTAACAAAAACTATCGATTTTTTGTATGGCGGCCATCTTTGATTTTTCGATATATAACCCTTTAAATTCTGTTTTCAACAATACATTAGGCAAGGACGGTCTGACGCATCATCAATGCGTTCGCTCAATTTCCCTTATAAAGGTACAATATAAATGTGTTTTTGCAAACAAAAGCGATACTATTTAAAAAAAATATTTGTGTTTTAGTAAAAAAATATTTTGACAAGACTAAATTTAAGCAATCGTAAAAAAACAGAATGTGCATACCAACAAATATGCTTGTTGTGTTTTTTACAAACTTCTGTTTGGCTAACTGGTATTTTATTCCCTTTATTACTGCATGTTATTTACAGTTATTAATACGTTACTGTTATACATTTTTTCCAAAAGGCTCATTCATTTAAATAATAAAACTTTTTTTTCAACTGGATGATCGCGAGATTGGCATCTATTTCAACGTTCATTTATTTGTGAAAGTATTAATTTAATTTTTGGCAGTTGCATAATAAAAGTCACAATTTAAAAAAAAATGAGTATAACTTCCCGTTAAACTTTTTGTGTTACCTGCAACCAACTAAATGGAACCCTGTATATTGTTTCGTCAGGAAGTCGAAAACGCTCCCGTGTTCATCCCCTATAGTCTGATTAACAATACCTATTGTACGTACTATGTAAAGTGAATATGTTTTTTTAAATTCAGTATTTGGTTTTAAAATGTTTATAGACTTTAAAATTTGGCCCTTTTTGTCGTGTTGGGTAAAAAGTATATCAACAATCACATACAAAAAAGAACTTTTTTTTGTGCCCATGTGAAAAAGATACTTTGTTAAGTTTTGCAAAATATTTATGTAATTATTTAAGTTTCAAAATAATTAAACATGATCAGTGTTTGTTAACCTTGATTCTCATAAACTTTTAATGGAAGCTCGTTACTGTATAGGGTGTTTGTAATTTGACTCTTCCGTTAGGCTCTCAAGAATTAGTTTAAATATAGGAAGTTGGTTTCAAAGGTATTGACGAAATTCAAAACTGCTAATTGGAAACGTTATAACATCATGTAGGAAGAAAGTGGCACTGATGAAGTTTAATTTATAACTTATTTTTTCAGAAAAATATTCAAATATTTTACCACATTTTGGGTATTTCTAAATACATATTGAGTTATTTTTTATACTTGTATAGACCAATGTTAAAAGTCGACATTAAAACACCCTAACCAGTTATTTTTTATTGTACGCATTAGTATTTTGTAAAGTAGTTTTTGCTACGTTGATTAATTTTAAAGCTTTTAGTATGTAGTATATACAGTGTGGTCCATTAAGTTTGCAACAAATGGGAAAATGATTTATTTGTCATTTGTCAGAAAATTTTATTCTTCATAAAAGTTGGTGCATTGTCCCAAACAATATTTGCAGTGGTTAGTTTTAATAAAAGTCCAAGGATATACAAAAAAAGTAAAAAAAAATTGCTTAAGAGTAAAGTACCCTTATTTAAAAAAATGTAACAAAATAATAAATTTAAAAGTTATTAAGAATCAAAAGTTAGACTTAGATATCAAGTCATGGTCAGCTATTGATTTTTTTAATTTTGAATTGCCTTTGTATGATCTAGTTTTTTACTATTTCAATGTAACACTTTTTTAAAGTAGCTATGACCAAATTATTTTTAAATATATTTTTCAAATTAATGAGTATATGTAAAATTTAACTGGACTTATATTTTTTGGCTAACTGTCAACTCCAGGTTTGTTGCATTGATATTTAACAAAACTCTAAAATTTCAGAATTTTTTTAACAATGCAAGTATTTTATTATTAAGAATACCCATAAAAAGTTTTATTTATTGTATAAATTGTATTTGTTTCAAATACTTATAAAAGTGTAGAACTGATACTTCTATACTTTCATGTAAGAATTTCAAAAAAACCGTATACGTTAAATGAAACTTTTTTTACATGAATATTGCTAATAATAACATATTTGTCTTGATAAAAATATTGTAAAATTTTTGAGTTTTGTTAAATATCATTGCAACAAACCTGGAGTTGGCAGTTAGCTAAAAATATAAGTCCAGTTAAATCTTAAACATACGCGTTTATTTGAAAAAAAAAGTTATTAAAAAATGATTTGGTTATTGCTATTTTAAAAAAAGTATTACATTAAAATAATAAAAATACTGGATCATTTACAGGGGTAATTATTATTTTTTTTAAGTGAAGAGGAGGCCATGCCATGTCAAGCCTAACTTTTGATTCTAAATAACTTTTATATTTAACATTTTGTTATATTTTTCGAGCTTTTAAGCAGTTTTTTTTACTCTCCCTGTATATTATTTAACTTTTAATAAAACTAATTAATTTAAATACAGTTTGGGACCATGCACAAACTTTTATGGAAAATAAAATTTATTTGCGTACAAATTACGAATAAAAAGGTTTCCCATTTGTTGCAAACTTAATGGACCACACTGTTTAGCTTAAAATTAAACGAATTATTATTTTTGTTTTCGAAAAATGGTAAAAGTTTTATTATCTTTGCAAATAACATTTTGTTACACCATTTACAGATTGTTTAAAGATCTTAATTCGAAAGTTTAAAAGTACTGTTACACTTCTTCTTTCCGGTAGAATATCCATTTTTATAATGGTTGATTCTCCCAAAATTATATACAAAATTAGTTTTTTTTATAAGGGAAGCACAAAAAACGAGTCAATCAGTATATTATGAGCAGTAAGTAGAATTTATATATAGTTGTGACAAATTTATTTTTAAAGAGGGTTTTTCTCGACTGCAAATACTAAGAAAAATAAAAAATAGAAAATACCCGCTATTGTATTGTATTGTAATAAACGGGGTCGTCGGTTTAGTGTAGCCCCCCTTTCCCTTTGACCAAAAGGGAATTTTTTGTGAATACCCTTCGTAGTTTAGTACCCGGTTATTCCATACCTTTAGAAAACGGGATACTACGCGGTGCAAGCTGAAAAATTCTTTTGGGAGGATATCCCCCTTCGAGGTATTTGCCGTTGTCGGGTCAGTTCTCTGCATTCACAGAATGTTTCCGCAGTTTCGTTTGCCTCGGAAAAAACCGACATTTTTCATCCTCAGTCTTTCCCTTTTTTTGAGGTGATACCTCCAAGGGCCATGTCCTGTTAGGAAGTCGGTAACCAGTTTAAATGTATTTTTTTGAAGTTATATAGATATACCCTCTAAGTCGTATCTTGAATATTTAAAAGATAAAGAAATAGCTTATGATTATGTTTTATAATTACTCTGAGGACAAGACTTGATGAGTTTTTGAAACGTTGGGTAATTACTACTTTTATGGCTAATTATACGAAAGTTTTACCTTATAAAACTTATTACATTCACAAGAGATTTTATAAATGACGTTCTTTGTTTCTTTTTTTGATAAGTGGATCATTGTTGCATGTCTGGTAAATAACCCACATAATATTTGGCAATATCCATACCTCTATAATTAATTGTCTTTTATATTTAGGATGTTATAGTTTGTTAAAAGATGAATAAAATAATATTATGACTATTTTTTAAAATTTTCGATGCTAAAATTTTGGTCGGATGATGATTCTAGGGGAAGCATTGCTTCCCTTGCTTTCATGAAATGCACAGCTCTAAAATTTGCCACAACAATATAGAATATATCTATAACTTTTTTTCTAGATACTACTGTTGATATTCTAAACCTTTTGTTCACAACGTTTTTTTGTATTTATTACTTAAGCCCATAATATAAAATCCAGTCTTAGTTTGGTCACCATTTACATCGGATGCGGTCTAATAGGGCCTTTTAATTTTATTTAATGCGAAATAGAGTTTCCGCCTTAATTCAATTACCAGTACTGAGTACGATGTTTTTAACGGTACCTTGCTGGAATAAATAACATGGCATATGAATTGATTTGTTCAATTATTAATCTTAAGGAAAAAATGTATATATGAATATATGTGAACAAATGTAATCGGTGTACATAGCTGTATTTTGTCGTTCTCTGATTTCCACCGATTATAATTTTGTCACTTAAGACTTCTATTGTCTAATTAATTCTTATATCAGTAATTACGTACAAATATCTGATGTAAAGTTTATTAATAAGTTTTGCTTTTAATTTTATTCTTGAAATATATTTGTCTAAAATGTTATTTTCTCAACTGTTAATCTTCTAGATTGGAGCACAAAACATTAAATGTTTTGTTATATTAATATTTTAAATTAGATAGTATATCTATAGGTATTATGTATAGCTTTATATTTTCTACCTGTAAATTAAATAAAATGTAAAATAAGGTTCTACTCTATCAGCTTTGTTTTATTTTCCCACAGAAAAATCAATGCAACGTAAAATGTCCACTTTACGGAAAGAATAAAGTTTTAATGAGTTTATAAGTTTTTTTTTTTCAGTTGAGACTAAACGATTAACTTGATAAACCAGAAAATTTTTGCACAAAATACTTTCCGTAAATAATGCACTTAAGAACTGACGCTCGTTTTTAAATGAAAAACTCCATGTGTTAAAAAAGCCCCTTATAAAAAAGTTTTAAAATAAATGTCCCAAAAATTAAACAACATATTTAGAATTTTGTAATCGATAAAACTAAAAAAAAGAAAAAAAAGGGGGATTCACCGTTGGGGACTGTGGGCATGCC
>JAHBCN010013642.1:2500-24066 GCA_019359885.1 Listronotus oregonensis
AATGTCCTGTTAATTGACCTACCGTTAGATAGATCGCAATTTTTTGGAAAAAAATATTTCTCGGGCATTCCGAAATTAAACATTTATAACATTTTATATAAAAGAAATCATAAAATAAAAAAGCCCAATTATTTAATGGAGTTTTAAAGTTTTGCAGATATTTGCAAAATGATTTAAGTAAATAAAAAAATATTTTTGAGGCACTTTGAGATTTTAACAGAACAATAGTAATATACAAAAAAAAAATATTTTCAAAAAGGCTGATCATTTCGCTGATAGATTCTACCTGCCAGGTGACAAGAAAAGAACGTAATATATAAGAGCGACTGAACAGCGGTGTGGGGGTAGGTTAAAGTGCAAGAGAGAACCTATATCGGCCGCTGTCTCAATTTAACGATATTGCCATTCAAGCTAAAATGATGAATTTCTCATCCAAACTTTTATCCCCTTTTAGTTTTTCCAGTAATCAGAAGCCTTATTACCAAGTCTTATAGTTACAACTTTAAAAATGACGATTTGAATTTGCTTGGTAAGAAATGAGTAACGTTTAAGACAATAGAAATTTTGCAAAAACGTTTAAAGTATCCAGCCCTTGTTTGAATGTATTCATATAATGTTCTTTTTATTAACTCTATGTACAAATTAAAACTGTCATTTATTTTTTAATAATACCAAAAAGGACCAAATTATTAATAATATTAAAACCAAAAAAATTATAACGATATAATGGTAAAAAATAAATAATAGTTCATGCATGGTTTCAGCGGTTTTTTAAAAGTTGCATAATAACCATATAATAGACTAATAAAAATGTGAAAATGACAGTTTTATTAATTTGTAAAAAAAATTAAATCGTTTTTTTCTTGTTTAAGGTTTTACCTATTTCTACTCGTCATGTGATATCTAATTACTTATTAATTATTACTATGGCCGTTTTGTCACTCTACAAAATCCGCTAAAACCATAGAAACGTAAAACAACATTAAGAGATAAGCGGATTTTTGATTCTAAATTTGTATTTAAATGAGAAAAACAATTGAATATAGGGATATGATATGCCAGATAAAAAATATCTAGAATTTTATGTAAAAAATAAAAATTTAACAAAAAATATAGGAAGTCATTTAGAAAAATTAATTTGTCCTTATACGGGCTTTTTGATACACCCATGGGCGTAGCGAGGTACGGGCAGGGAGGGGCAGCTGCCCCCCTAGAAGAGCGGTCGTTCGCTGGTAAACAGTAATTCTGAGAAGCTTCATAACTTGCGACGCTTCTTATAGGACCTAAGAAACTAACAGGCTTGAAGGCTGGCTTGTGAAATCCAACTATACGTGATGTGATCTCTAATATAGTTTTTGTTTACGTCATTCTTTACTCTAAAAAATGTCACTTATAACGCCGGGGGAGAGTTTTTTTTTTGTTATAGAAAAATGAATCATAAAACGTTTTGTGAAAACCCAAAAAAACTTAAAAAAAAGTAGTAAAGAATCCTTACTAAAATAAACATAGGAGCGAAGCGAATGGGCGGGATGCGGGGTGAGAGGGGAGGCAACTGATCAGCTAATGTTGTGCCCCTTCATCGGTCGCCGCTCGCATTCGTTTAAGCTATTTCTGATTTTTATATATTTTTTCATTACTACCTCCACTGCTCATGTAAAACACATATCTTTCCCCTTATATACAATCCTGGCTACACCCTTGGATACACCCTGTATACATAACGTTGTTCGCAAAATATAGAGCAGCAAAAACCAAAATATTTTTGTATAAAACATTTTTCTTTAATTTAAATATTTAAAGCAATAAATGGGGGGTCCCACACACATATATATATATATATATATATATATATATATATATATATATAAAAAATATATATATATATATATATATATATATATATATATATTATATATATATATATATATATATATATATATATATATATATATATATATATATTATATATATATATATATATATATATATATATATATATATATATATATATATATATAATATATATATATATATATATATATATAAAAATATATAAAAATATATATATATATATATATTTTAATTTTTTAATCTTATTAAGGTCTTACTAAAAAAATTATTCCAAAGAGAATACAGAACAATTTGATAAATAAAATCTTTCAATTTAAGGCTGAAAGAACCCAGACACCCTACTTTGCTTTAAAACATTATGTGTCTAATTTCTGCGAAACAAAAAAAAATCGGATCCGAAAAAGGCAAAAGGGCGACCCTCAAAGAAAGCTCGTAAATATTTTATTAATTGAAAGCATAATACTTGGCCCGTCCTCGCATTCTTTCGACGCTGGGAAATTTTATATCCACCTAAATTTGTCATAAAGAATTCTTTTGTGCCCCGAAAAGGACGAGCTCGAAGACAAAAACTAATTTCGCCTCCTACGGACATCAGAAGCTACTGGCTGTTTTTAAATAAAATAACTTCGTGTAATCTTTTAAAGTTCTATAAAAATACGTGTAGAATTTAATATATCATTGAGAGGGGTTTGGGAAAATGAAAGAATAAAAATACTTTTAGCAATGTAAGGAAAATGATAATAAAAATGCGAAAAATAATACAAATTACGAGAATATTGGATTACACAAGAAAGTAAACGCTTAGTAATTATAATGTTATGTCTGTGAAACTTTGCAAGTATATTAATTTTCACATCACAATAGTCCTTTACATAACAAGTTGCTCTGTTTTACTTTAGGTGTGACAGGGTTTTTGAATGGCCAAGATGAAGCCGAGCCCATTCAAAAACTTTGGAACACCTGAAAGGGTTTTCGCATCATATGATATATTAAATTTATTCTTTCGCACTTTTAGATACCTGGTTTTATCCCGGTAAATGAAATTTAACAGTATTAAGTCCGGTAAAAAAATTACCAAACCGGTCCGGTAAAACTTTTTAGGATTTGTGGGTATAATATCATTTTTATACCGTTCTTCTGATTTTCTTTGGTACTAGCTGCCCAGTAGCGTCATAAAATTTTTGCAAAATTTCAGTTGGAATCAGATTTCCAGCATCTTTATCCATTTCGTAAATTTTACCAAAAATTATTGTAAAATAGCACAAATTTTCAACTGACTTTACTTTTCACCTTGATATAAATAAAACCAGAACAGGGTATAATAATCAAGGTAAACCCGAGTCCATTCAAAAACCTCTGAACACCTGCAAGGACTTTCGCATCGTATGATGTAATAAATTTTTGCCACTACGGTTAATCTTAGAGTAGTTTTAAATTTTTATAGTTAAATAAAGATAACGTGAGTTATAAAAATAGTGTTTACCAACGCGTTTTTACACTATTTTTTTTCTAATTTTGAATATCATTATCATTCTTTTTAACTCAGGTTTAAATATAAAAACTTTTAAAACTCATTGACGTTGTCAAATATTTTACTTTTTATTACCCACTTACGAAAAATTTTTTACTTTGTAACTAGTTTTACTTTTGTAATAGTTATAAAAAGTAAGATATTTAACAACGTTAATGAGTTTTTAAAGGTGTCACTTTAAACGTCAAAATTAGAAAACATATATTCTAGCAACAATTTAAATACATTGTTACTTATCTGTTATATTATATAATCTGTCTCATTAACAACTTGAATCATTAAAAATTAGGTAGGTATTTAGCTATTGGAATGTTAGAAAAACCAAGTATTAAAGCAGCAGCTAAAATTAATTGTACTTTACCTTTACCAAACAAATCGAAATTGAGGTACAGGGTTTTCATTTATATTTTGACACGCATTTACAACTATAACTAAAAACGATAGAAAAAAACTTCCTTTATAAAAGTTTCATAGTTTTTTCTCTATTATCTTTTGAGCATAATGAAAGAAACAAATGAGCATCAAAAAGTTAAGAAAAATGAATAAGTTAACTTTTTTTAAATAGAACACCCTGTATATTTTTATTTAGAATAAAAGCCCTTTTAATCCCCTTTTTAAAAATATATAGTTTGTTGGTATTTCATTTAGCCGTATTGAAAATATTTAAGTTTTTAATTAAAAAATCAATGGAAAATAAAAATCAGCATTGCCTTGGAAAACAAATGATTTATTTATTACGAACTTTAAGTATAAATAATTAAACATTTTCACGTAACCTCCACCATTTTTCCTGCACTTGAAAATGTTTCTCCTCAACTTACGATTAATCGCGTTGAAAACAAATTCTTAGTATGTTTATATTTTCTGGCCTTTCGTAATAAATTTTATTTTTTAGGTAACCTCACAAAAATATCCAAAGGGTTTAAGTCGGGGCTATTGGGGGGCCATCTAATAGTGCCATAACTTCCTATCCAAATTCCGTATTTCTCGCTAAGATACTGAGTTACTGGTGCAACATTGTGCCCCATCCTGGTGCCAGATAATGTTTCTGTATTGCTGAAGAGGAATGTCTTCAAGCAGATTTTCGATCTCATTTTGAATAAAATGCAGATACCTATCTCCCGTTAGAGGTCACTCAAAAATTATTGGTCCAATAACCTTACTGCCCAACATGCCACACCAAACATGAAGAGACCTACGTCCTTGTATCTTAACAGGTTGGATTTTTTGAGGGTTTTCAGTTGCCCAATAATGCTTGTTCTTTCTATTATACATCTCCGCCGTAGTGAAAGTTGCTTCATCAGTAAATAAAATGTTGTTAAAAAAATTTCCATCATTTTAAAGATTACGAATCATTTCTTGACAATAATTTAGTCGTTGAATCTTATGAGCATCGGTTAAATTTTGAACTGGCAAAAATTTGTAGGGATGAAAATTATGTTGCTTCAATGTACTGTAAATTTTTCTCCAGGATTTGTTTGTATAATTTGAAATGGAAGGAATTGAACTTTCGGGATTTTCTAAAAAGTTATATCGCTTAGATTTTGTTTTTTGTTACTCCTAAAATAAAACTTACCTTCAAAATGAAGCAAAATATTTAAATCTTGCTCTTCATTTGCAGCCACTGTTCTCGTTTTTCTTTTAACGCTTTTTGTTATTCTAAATCGACGAACAATATAAGTTATCGAGTTTCTCGAAGGTATTCGCTGTCCGGGTAAACGTTGGTGATATTCATAGCGAACTTGCGAGATGTTTTCATTATTTGCGTAGAAAAGACGTATTATTTCGTGTTTTTGATCTTTGGTATATCCCATAGTTAAGTATTTTTTTGATATAAATGAAGCGACGCCAAAATATCAAGACGTGTCACGGTGCTGTCAAAACGTATAAACAAAGCAAGTCATTTGTTTTCCAAGGCAATGCTGATTTTTATATTCCATTGAATGAAATACCAACAAACTATATATTTTTAAAAAGGGGATAAAAAGAGCTTTTATTCTAAATAAAAATATACAGGGTGTTCCATTTGAAAAAAGTTAACTTATTTATTTTTATTAACTTTTTGATGCCCATTTGTTTCTTTCATTATGCTCAGAAGATAATAAAGAAAAACCTATGAAACTTTTATATAGGAAGTTTTTTTCTATCGTTTTTAGTTATAGTTGTAAATGCGTGTCAAAATATAAATGAAAACCCTGTACACCTAAAGGTATAAAGCATTCATAAATTGGCTTGTCAACAAAAACGTTTACCATATTGATGAAAATGTCATGCTAGCATATTTTCAAGAAAAATAGAATTATTACCATCTACGCTATGGTCAGCTTATTCTATGCTAAATTATTGATTTCCGTAAGTAAGAATAAATATATTTCAAAGTTCAAAAGGCATATTGTCTTTATAAGAAGAAAAAACGATGGTTTTAGGACTAAAAAGAAAAAATAAGAAATGAAAAAGGCATTATAAGGAGTTTGTCCAAAAAAACTAAGGAAGAACTACTCAGACAAAATAGGAAAAGACTTTGCATAACAGTAGGGATGCTAACCGGGCAGGATAACCTAAGGAGGCACCTACAGAAGAGCTCAATACAATGGGACTTAAGTTGTAGAACAGCCCACCATACCCTGTGCGAATTTGAAGCGCTGGATCACAAAAGACATGTATTATTTGGGCAACCGAAAATGAGCCCATAGAAATATATCAACCAACCAATCTCGGGGTTTTAAAAATTTGTAGTAGGAACAAGACTAATTGGAGGTTTGCTATAAAAGATAATGAAAGATTAGGCACAAAAAGCCAGAGGGGCTACGCTGCCTTCGGTAGTAAATCAAGACGGCTCTTAGGGAAGAAGGAGAAGAAGAAGAAAAAGGTTAAAGAGTCAAAAAATTTAAGAGTTACTAACTTTATACGCATCTTATAACACTTATTTGGCAATGGGGGTAATAGCAATTAGGGAAATAGCTTATGCATGACGGACTCGGGATATACATGAAATAAAATTAAAATACGAAGAAATCAAGACCGATGTAGCTGTTTCTTTAAACTAAAAACGACGTTAAAGAAAAGTTGTTATAACCAACTATGATAAATGTTTAGTATTTTATGTGAGATTAATATGCATTGGATAAATTAAACTTTGACCAAAGAAACCTCAAAATAAACGCCTATTTTATTGATATGAATGATGTAAATGTGGAAATCAAGTTATTGATAAGCACACTATTTTAAATGTTTCTAAAGAAATGGAAAAACTTTTAAAACTGAAGGATGTCAACAAATAAACTGGTCATTTCTTTAGAAGGACATCGACTACTCTACTGGCTAATGCTTTAAGAGTCCACATTTTGGACTTAAAGAGACATAAAGATTAAAAGTCTTTACATAACGATAAGCAAGTCAATTAACTTGTATATCTTTTTAGATGTTATCCAGTCAGCAAGATTTTTTGTTATTAAGAAAAGAAAGGATACTCTTGAATTTCTCGACCCATAATGGGTCTTTGAATAATTTATGAAATGTAGAAGCAACTGTTAAAAATTAAATACTTGAAAATAGTAGAATTGACAGCGTAGTATTTGGTAAAAAGATATAGATATATGGTATTTTTTTTCTCAATATTTTTTAGTTGTAACCCCAATAGAAATTACAAATAAAACAACTCTTAGTCGTAACTGGGAAAACGTAAAATTTAAAGTTTACCTTTTATAATTTAATAGCCGTCATTGCATCCCCGTAAACACAGAATTTCATTAAGGTAGATTTACGATACTGAAATATATTGTTCTCCATTTCAATTGGAATTATTTCAGGAAAGTCAATTCCCCAGCTAGTTACAGTTACACATGATAATCTGACTGATACTTCCTTTGTAATTTTAAGCCTAAAGCAAACTAAATGTATCGAGTAAATTAGAAATAAAATCATGTATATGTATCCGTATCGCTGCAATTTCTGAAAATATTTTACATAATTAAGCAAATCTCGGTCAACATGCATTAAATTTTGAAAGGTTAACAATCCTTGGGAAAGTGTGGCTGTATCGAGTAAATTAGAAAGATAATCATGTATATGTATCCGTATCGCTGCAATTCCTGAAATTATTTTACATTATTAAGCAAATCTCGGTCAACATTCATTGAACTTTTAAAAGGTTAACCATTCTTTTCTACAAGGTTTTTAAAAAGTTCCTACCAATGACGTTAGTTTAAATATTGCGATCATAAAATCTTTACCTTGTTCAAAATTATAATAGTAAGGGATATACAGGGTTTTAAAATTTGGAAGGTATTGTTACTAAAATGAGTTATTGTTAACAAAATTCGGAACTTGTTACTTGTTGTTTAAATTTAGGTACAACGGCAAAAAAATATCAACTAAGATACCAAGTACCTAGTGACAGCAATAATGACTTTCTTTTATCTTGCGATATGTTATACTTACAATGTCCTCGTATTGCAGTGCGACAGCCGTGAATAAATGTACCTACCTGTAAAGAAAGAGAATAAAATATTAGTTTTTTTATAAGGTGTTTCTGTTTTTAGTTTGTTAGGTTTTATTAGGGCAATTTACTGACACCAGTGAGATTGCACGGAAATAAAGTGAAGAGTCGAGTTGGCGGGAAAAATTTTGAATTTATATTTTAAACTTATACAGATAAATTAAAAAGTGTTCTAAAAATATTATATTATTAATATGGTAACAAGCTATATATAAAGTTAATCAATTAATTTATTTTAAAAGTAATAAACAAAACAAACTGCTCTTTATTATTTAAAAAAAAAATTAGGGTAATGTTTATTTTTATGGGAAAAAACAATGAAATTCCATAGTTTACCTTTATTACAAAATCTTAAACTAAGTAAAACTAAAAGTTAGTAAAGAAAGTTTTATTGAGCAGTTTTTACATACTACCTTCCTATTCTTTCTTCTCAATTTATGTAAATTTTATTTGTCTGGAGAGGAATTTTCTCCTCTCTTCAACATAACACTTTCAATAAAAAGTTAATCCTTACGTTAAAAACTAACCACAACTACCCACAACCCCACAGAACTTAGGGAACTAACAGTACAAATAAAGTGACGCTTTTTCGAAAACGACTAGGATTAGCGACATAAATAAAGAGTAATTAATCAGTAAATCTTGTTGCTCTTAAATTAGGCATAAATGCAAAATATAAGCATTTCTAAAGAAGTTCCAGATGATATGGGGGTAGAGGCGGTATTACGACTAGTCCCAAGGTCGAAACTGATACACAAAGCGGCTTATGAAAGTCTTTTTTGCACTAGTGCAACAAAGTACTTTTTGCACAAGTGCAAAAAGTACACCTTTTTGAACAAAAAATATATAAAAAAGTATATATTTTTACACGATTGTATTAAAGTGTATTTTTCCCAAATGGCAGTGTAATACATTAACTATTTTGATAACAAACGAAAAGTCTCGAATAAGGAGCCTCAGGGCCAGAAAAAATCCTTAAGCAACAAAATTTATTTGCGGGAATATATTATTTACTTTAAAGAATTAATTGATTCGTCCGTTACTTTGTGACAGTACATTTTAACTATGTAAAAATAAAACAACTGAACTTGTCACGTCTATTAAAATATATGGGTTAGGCCGTTTTCGTACAACACTTTCAAGATGCTTACAAGATTGAGATAATACTAACTAAAATTAATAAATAAATAATTGATGGGTAAAAATTCCAGATGGTACGGTAGGTTACTAGGTAGAATTTTACATTTTTATTAAGATAAACGTATTGTTTGTTAAACCTTTTTTATATACTTTTGAAAAGTGGAATGGTCTAATTGAATTAAGAAGATTTACAGTGTTGTCTTTTTATGTTTATAAATTTCAATTTTCTCTAATAAATCTAATTGTTTGCCTTTCTTTCTGTATGTAATATTTCTAAATTTGTTATATCTGAAATGTAGGTTGGAATCTAGAAAATGATTGGCAAAATTTGAGGTTCTTTTTTCCTAGTCTAAAACAGCTTTATGTTCTTTATATCTAGTTTCGAAGTTGCGTCCCGTCGCCCACATACAGCCATTGCACTCATTACATTTAACATAAACTCCTGATTTCTTATATTTGTTTTGTTTATCTTTAACATTAAACAATAGATTGGATAGACGGTTAGATGATTTAAGCTATTGAGACACTTTCTGTGGATAAATATTCGATATTTTGTTAGAGATAGGACCTAGATAGTTAGAGAGTGGAACTTATTTGTTTTTTTTATATTTGAAAATTATTTTTGGCTATTGTTTTCTTCTTTTGCAAGGGGTCATTTCATTTTAACCGTTAACCATAATTTTATGGTTCAGTTTTAATTAGATTATTTTTAGACAGTGGTAGGAAAGTCGATGTATCATTGACTGCGCTAAAATTTTGTGTTTTGTGTAGAAGTAGTGGTTTTTGTGAAATTTTTCTTTTGTCAAATTTAGTTTATTATCAGGTTTTTTGTAGGAAGTTAGAATTTTAATTTTTAGGGGGAATTTGTTTGGTGGCGGGCCTGCCTGTTAAAAATTCGTCTAATTTATCCAAAAGAAAATTTTTTAGAGAATTTTTTTAAATTAGGAATATTTCCAGCGGGCTTTTATCAAGCCTTTTGAAGAATTGATTATCGTATTTGAAATAGTCATTCTCCAAAGTCAAAGTTTGTTTTTGTTGAGTTGATTTACAATTGTTTTTTAATTTATTTTTATTATGTTAAGAAGTCGTTTTTAGTGAGTTGGGAACAGTTAGGACATAAATGAATGGGGTTTTTGGAAGGTCAAAATTTTTTTTATCTTATTTGTTAATCAACCGAGTTTTTGACTGAAAATTTGGGGAAATAACGGTTCAATCATATTATTTAGAAAGGGTTTTTCTGGGGAAAGAACCCCCATTTTATTTTTATGAAGTTTAATTAGTCCGTAGGGGAAATTTTATTTATTAAAAAATATTTTTCGTTGTCAAATACCCTTATTTTTTTTTTTTAGTTCATTTTGAACTTTTGGTTGATCTTTTTTGGTTTTTTTTTTAAAGTCGAAATTTTTCTTTGTTTGTTCTTGTTTTGAATCTATAGAGTTCCCTTTATTTTTTGTATTTTTTATTTTTTTTTGGATAGAAATTATGGATTTTCCCTTTTGGGGTTGGTTTTTTTTGCAATTATGTTAATTTTTTTTTTATGTTTTTGTATTTTTTTGAAAAGTGAAATTTATTATGACTGTTTTTATTTTTTTTATTTTTTTATACGGTGGATTATATTTGGCCCTTTTCTTTTGGGTTTGAAAAACGGTATATCTGATAAATCCAAAAAATTTTTTTTATTTCTGGGTTTTATTGTCTCTATTTTGGTTTTTTTTAAGAAAAAAATTTTTATTTTTTAGATTGAGAAAAATTTTTGGTGTTGATTGTGCTTATTTTGACCTAATATTATCGTCTAGATAATCAAATTTATTGGGTAAGGAACTTTTATAAACTTCACCCAATAGAATTTAATAAACTTCACCCAATAGAATTTGATTATCTAGAGATAATATTAGGTCAAAAATAAGCACAATCATACACCAAAAAAATACTTACTCAAAAAAACTCAAAAAATTTAATTTTTTAAAAAAAACCAAAAAGAGAAATAGAAACCAGAAAAAAAAAAATTTTTGACAGAGTTAAATTTATCAGATATACCGTTTTAGAAAAATAAAATATTGAGAAAGGACCTAAAATAATCCCCAATACAAAAAAAACCAAAAAAAAGAAACCAAGTCATGGAATAAATTTACTCTCAAACAAAAAACACAAACATACAAAAAAACAAATAATAAATTAATTACAATAAAAAAAAAACTTCCAAATACAAACTCAAATTAAACTATCCAAAAAAAATAAAAAAAAATCTTGCAGAAACAATAAAGGAACCAAGATTCTAAAAAAGAACAATACAAAAAAAAATTTCAGATTTTTGAAAAAGAAAAACCCAAAATTTTAAAAAAAGATCCAACCGAAAAAGTTCAAAAAAACTAAAAAACACATTAAAAAAAAAGGGATATTTAACAACGAAAAATATTTTTTAAAAAAAAAATTCCACCACATACGGACTAGTTAAACTTCATAAAGAAAATAAACCAATAAACCAGATTTCTATACAAAACCCCGAAAAAACCCTATTAAACTAAATAATATGATTAGAAACCGATTAGTTTCACACCAAACATCAAAAAATGGATCTAACAAATAAGATAAAAATTAGATAAAAAACCGACAGCCTCATTTGATGTCATAACATGTTCTAACATCCCAATAACGATGCTTGCAAATAAAATAAATTAAAAAATAAAAATCATATACAACAAAAATCTTACAACTTTTTTAACTTTTCAGAATGAAAACTATTTCAAATACGATAATCATTCTATAAAAAAAAACGGCTTAATGGGCCCCAACCCATTCTAGCCGAAATATTATTTGAATTTGAAGAACATCCTTAATTCACAACCAAAAATTTTGGAAGTAAACAATTTTTGCATTCACAGGAACAGAAAATGAACTTAGACAGACTCTGATTACCTTAACTCATTACACCCAAACATTAAATTCACCCTTGAAACAAATTAAAATTCAATAAACTTTTGACTAAAAAATCAAAATGAAATAAACTAAATTTGACATAAAGCCCCTTTCACAATTCAAATACCACAGATTCACACCCAAAAACAAAATAGAGCTAAATCAAAGATCATCGAGCTTTTCATACCACTGCTAAAAAAATCTAATTAAAAACTAGACACCATAAAATCTATCGGCACTAAAATTACAAAATTATGAAATAGACGCCTTACAAAAAAGAGAAAAAATAGCAATAAATAATTTTTAAATATAAAAAAGAAAAAAAAATAAGTTCCACTCTTAACATTCAGGTCCTATTCTACAAAAACAATATTCTATCCAAAATTCAATACTTTTTTTAAGCATAACTATTGTTTTGTTAAAGATAAAAAAAAACAAATTAAAAATCAGGGTTTATAAGCTTAAATGTAATGGTGCAATTTATGTGGGGCAGGGGATCAATTCGAAATAATAAAAGAACTAAAGCTTGTTTTTTTAAATTTTTGAAATCACAGATTCCAACCTAATTTCCAGATATAATAAATTTAAAAATTTACGAAAAAAAGGAAACAATTGATTTTTAAAAAAAAAAAAAATAAAAAAACAACCTGAAATCTTCTTAATATAATTAATTTGGGAAAATTTCCCCTTTTCAAATATATAAAAAGGTTTTAAACAACAATACCCCTGTATTGTAAAAAAAGTAAAATTTCCAAAACACCCTACCATCTGGAATTTTTTTCCCCAAAATGTTTTTATTTTTTGGTTTTTTCAATCTTTAACGTCTTGAAGATGTAGGGTTTACAAACGGAATCCTATATTTTAATACACGGAATTTAACAAAGTTCAATTGTTTTATTTTACATTATTTACTTTAGTTTCCAAGTTCTATTTTGTGTACTAATAAAATTATGTGATTAAAGCAAAAGACTGACATTAACAAAAAATAGTAATTGGCCTATAGACGAAATTTTAAAAAAGTATATCATTTAAAAGTGGCAACAATGTCATAAAAAGGAATTGAATGTAAAAATCCATTTAAAACAAATTACTATTAAACCGGCCCGTTTAAACGGCGAAATAGAAAAAAGCTGTTAAAAATTTAAAATACAAATTTCACAATGTTGAAAATTGTGCATTGTTTCAAAAATACACGCAGATACATGCACCCGCGAGCCATTGTACTGTCCTCTTTTTGCACGGGTGATGTAGCAATGGCATTTTTCAATAGCATGACTTGTTTGTACGTTAAAATATTTTGCTTTAGTCAGGTACGTAATCACACATACATATATATTTTTTTTCGACCTTTATTTAGATTATAATATTGCAAGTTTCTTTGCTCTATATCAAAAGTGAAGGTTGTGACATTTCTAATTATTTTGGATTGACATTTATTTAAATGTAGCTTTGTATCACTAACCCTTCTCTTAGTCCAGCAAATAAAGGGACAAAGCTGTAAATAAATATGTACAGTTTTCCCTTGTGGGGCAATTCTTAGGTCTTCGGGGATGCTTTCGAGCAAAAAAAAGTTTATCAACATTACTAGGTGGGAAAGGGCTGAAAATGGCCCTTCAAGGCCCCAAAAATGGGTTTCCCGCTAATATCTGCCAAAATGTGCAAATTGGAGAATTTTTGTTAAAACAAAAAAATTAAGATCGCCTGATTTGTGATTTAAATGAAAAAAATAAATAATTTTTAATAAAAAAAATATTAATTAAAAAAAAATTCATTTTGAACTGAAATTTTTTGTCAATATTACTTTTTCGTTTAAATCTCCTTTATTATTTATCAGAAATGTTTATATAACCTTTTTTTATAGGCAATTTAAAAAGCCCTTTTTTTGTTTTACGATTTTTTTTTAAATAAATAACTAAATCTATATTTAAAAATTATAAACTTCATCAAGTCCTAGGTCTTCCTGGATTGTTCCTAATACCGATGCTGCATTACCTCGTTGCACAGCTAAACCAATTCTTTGGATAATGAAACTTCGAGATTTTTTGCATTGTATTTTTTTGCAAATTTCATTAATAAAACCCTTAGCCTCATCACCCAAAGGACCAAAATTTCAACAGCAAAAGGAATGAAGATAAAGCGTTCTTCAAGCTCTTTATATTTCAGATGTTTTTTATTCTCGGCAATACGAGCAGCCGCACCTACAAAATTAGAAGTTTTGTCCAGATAGGATTTTGCATGGCTGCAAGTAGCGTCCCAAAGTAATTGTTTTCCACATTTCCAGGGAATTAAGGTCATTCCATCTACCCGTTTTCCATCGCTTCTGCAAACTCCAAGAGGCTCTAACACAGAAGGATTTTCAGGGCTCTTTTGATAATGTCATTTATCTGACTGTGTCTAGAAGAACGCCCTGCGCTTTTTTTGCAGCTTAACCCATGTAGGCCATAAATATCAGCATTTTCGCCGCAAACGCAGGTGTGCTCTCCACACACAGGCAGACCAAGTGAGGATGGTATGGAATGTTTTGTTATCTAAACTTTCCCAAGGACGAAGATGGAAGTGTTTCCAAGATTACTTTCAGGGGCCTGAAGAGCAAGTGATGCCCATCTTTACTTGTTCAATGTTTATAATATATTTGTGACGATCTTGGCAAATTGGGTAAAATTTTCATTTTTTGGTAATTCTTTTGGTTCATTTTAAAGATTGAAAAGATAACCTTTTTAAAAACAATTCTAAAATCATTATCCACGTGAAACATGGAAGGTATGGCAGAAATAGAAGGGGGGGACCCTTATTCCAAGACCCCAAAAATTTTTGAAGGGGTTTTTTGAACCAAAATTTAATTTAATATCACAATTTGTTATGTCTTGAACCAAACTTTGAAACATTATCAAAATTAAAAGTACCCCGGGGAGATTTCCAACGGTGAACATCTTAACAAATAATACATTCGAGGTAGGAAAGGGGTAAGTAAAAATAAAATATGTGAGTCTATAAATTTTTTTTCAAGAGATTTTAAAATTCTTTTTTTTTAAATTGAGTATGCTTTCATTTAGAAAAATTTAAATAAAAAAAATTTGAAAATTACTGACAGATTGGAAAACAATATTAAAAAAATTTTGATAGTATATTAATGATCTTTAGATAAAACAGTTAATTCACACTTTTAAAATTTAAATTTAAACCCCCAAATTTTTTACTTCCTCTGATTATTTTATGAAAATTATCTAAAACCTTTTTTGGGTTTGAAATTTTATATCAGACCCCAAAGATTTATTTCTGTATTAAATGATAAAAAATGGATAATTTAAATAAAAGAGCTGGTCCAAGGGTTTTTTTGGGAATTTTGAGAAAAAAGTTGAACTGGGGAAAACTCGGATTATCATAACATTTAAAAAAGTAAAAATTTGGGAGTTTTTCGCTTTTGAAAAAATTGTTTTTCTATTAACCATTTAAAAGGTTTTTTGATAATTTTTTAAAAAATTTTTCTGATTAGGGGGTAAAGAAGAAAAAATATTGCATGGCTGTTCTGCCCGCATTTTTTTCCAAACCCCAATTGATATGGGGGAAAAGGTTCCTTTTTATAAATAGGCATATTATTTTAAACTAAACGTCGGAAACATTTTCTACTCAGGGGGCGGACCCCCATCTTTTTTATTAAAAGCACATGGGTTTCCCCCCTAAAAAAATTTTCAAATTTTTTTAACAACCTTGAAATAATTCGCCTTGTAGTCAAAAAATGGTTCCTATATTTTTTTTTAAAATCGATATTTTTGAGATAACGGGACCCAAAAGTCCCCTTATTTTAGTTGCTATCTTTATGGATTCACTTATAAGGGGGGACGAATTGTTTTTTACGGGGAATAATGAAATTTTTAAAACATTTAAAGTTCATCGAAAGGGGAAAAACCCCATATGTTAATGATTTTAGGTCCATTCTGTTTTTTTAGAATTTTAAAAAAAAAGATCGTTTTACACAAATTTTGATATTATTTTTTTTTAAAAATGGTTTTTTTCATTTTTTTTTATAATAAGACCTTAAGGGGGTTAATGACCCCGAAAATTTTTTACCATCTTTCTTGGCATTATAAAAAGTTTTGCCATCTGCATTTTTAGCCGTTTAGCCACATCTATCCAGTGTGAAATGTTAGGTTTTTTTTAAGGCCGTTTTTTGGAAAAAAAATTTGGGGTTGCGAAAAAAATGGTAAAAATAGTTTTTTAGATTTTGAGGTGATCTTTATTTTTTTTTAACAAAAATTCTCTAGTTCCCCTTTTGGAATATTTTTCCAAACTCATTTTTGGGACTTTGGCCATTTTGGGTTCTCACGTCGGAATCGTGATATTTTTTCTGGGGCGATCCACGAAGACCTAAGAATTGCGCCACTGAAAACTATACAGAATTTACAAAACCCCTGTTATTTTTGTTATTGGATTGCTTTTCTCAAAAGTCCAAAAATTTAAAAAAATTGAGCCTTTAAATTGTCGTAAAAACTTAAAATTTTTTTTTTGATGTTTTAAATCAAAAAAATGAAAACAAAAAAGGGGGTTTTCATAAAATTTTTTTGTTAAAAAAAAAAAAAAAAAGGTTATTCGTAATAACTTTTTTTTGATATTACCTATTATTTTAAAATAATCTATACTACAAAAAAATAAATTTGTTGTTTCTTTTTTAATATTAATTATAACATTAAACCAAAATTAATTTGGGTTAGGGCCCCTGAAACCGAAAAAAAAAAGTCTTTTTTGTTTTTTTTTTTTTTTAAGAGAAGGAAGGGGCAAAAAGAAAAAAAATTTGCATGTTGTTGTTCATGTATTGAAAAACAAAAAAATAATTTTTTTTTAAAAAAGTTAAGAAATGGGGGTTGAGTTGTTTTTCCGACATGAAAATTGATGCTTCCAAAAAAGGATAACTGATGCAAATGTTAATCCGAAAATTTTTTTTTTAATTTACATAAAAAAGTAGTAAAATTACGAATTTTAAAAATATTGATTTTTGGGTATTTGGGAGGGTAGAAAGTCAATTTTTTAACCAAAAAAATACATTATGTGTTTATAAAAAAAAGTCTAATTTATATCGAAAATTCCCTACGTGGTGCACTGGTAATTTTAAGCACAAATATTAAAAACTGATTGAGTTATGCTGGTGCCGATACAAAAAAACTGTTTTTGGGTTAAAAATTTTAAAAAAGTTTTTTTTATAAAAAAATGATGCAATGTTTTTAAAAAATAGACACATAAATAAAACAAAAAACAAAACAAAACTTTTTCAGACATTTAACATATCCACCAAAGGGATCGAAACAAGAAAAAAAATAAAAAGTTACCTGGGTATTTATTGAGCAGACGCGTACTTAACGCATATATTGTATGTTCCGTCATTTTGGAAACTAATGACGCGCCGCTGCAGGAAAAGCCCAAAATTAAAGTATTTTTTAAGGTTTATTTTTTTTTTTTAAACTTTAAGTGTATCTATTTCAACCAAAAAATATCGTTTTTTTTAAATTCTACCATAGCCTTACCCATAAATTTTAAAACCGATTCTAGTGTTGGACTTTGGGCGGCCCTTTAAAATAAAAAAAATAAAAACAATCCCCTGCGCCCTAGCTATATCCAAAAAGAAAATCCATAATTTTCTAATGATTTTTCAAACTCCAACACAGCAGTCTCTAACCATGAGATTTCTTTGACAAAATAATTTTATTATATTATTTTACTAATTATTTTTAGGCAATTATACCTGTTAGAAAAAACTAAAAGGAGGGCGGTTTTATTAAAGTAGACCTCTAAACTCATAGTTTTGTTCAAACCAATTAAAAGGATGCACTGCATCTAAGGCGACAAACCGCGATGTAAATATCAGTTTTTCTGGACAAATATGTTTCAAGGCGGAAAATCAGCAACAAAACAATGTATTATAAAAATTAAATAGACTACAATGAAAAAATTGGGCTATTCACTAAAACAGTCGAGCAGCTCCAGCCCGGGTCCTTGCAGTAGACGGAACCCGGGAAGTAAGGCAGATAAAATAGCTAAAAAGGTTCAAATACAAAGCTTTAGAAACTTATTAATAATCCTGCAGCCACAAGACATTGGAGATAGCGGAGGTCAGCCTAGGGTCTTGCAAACCAGGTTATTAAACATTGGTTGACTCGACTGCAGAACTGTTATTACAGGCTTCTGGTGCCTGGGCACTGGGAATTCCCATGAGATATCTGTTGGATTAAGTCCAGCATCAGATAGAATCTGTAGATGGTGCAGGGATGTAGGTGAACCCTTTTTTACCGGAAAAATGTAGGAGGTCATTTTTGAAACCTACAGAATTAAATAGATAACTGAACTTGTCAAGGCTGACGGTTGTAAATGAAGCATTGCATTGGTCTGTATAAGTTGATTAATACATCGGAGTTTATCCCCCTCTTAAGAGATCTGCGTACAATGGCCAGCGGTGGCTGGAGTGCACAATTTCTATTAAAAAAGATATCAACTTCTAGGAATAAAAGGCCTATGAAAGGAATAACTATCTAAAGACAACCTTTGTAAGTTTCGTCAGCATGTGTGGTACCAATGTGAGACGCTTTGCAGGCTCAGCTTTGTAGGGCAGAGAGACAGACAACTTTATAACTAACAATAATCATGTCATATTATATAGAATATGTTTCTAGAAAAAGCGGCTTTGATACGACATTTAAAAATAGTAAGGAGGAACTAAAATACATCTACTAGTATTGCCTGGATTAGCTCCTCTAAATATATATATATCTAGTCTCATTACTAGCACTTTCCATTAATTATCGTCTACCACACCAGCCTCTTTACTACGGTAACCCTCGTCTATTCTACCTGCCATTTAAAAAATAAAAAACTATTAAAAACTTATAATGATAAGTAAATTTCATTTCATATTATATAAACTACCTAGACTAATTATATTTCAATATCTTCATCTACATCAAGAAAGTATAACATTAACAATGGAAACTTTTTTCTGTTTTAAACAGCTTTCAACTTGAAACCAAACGAACTTCAATTATTAAATAATAACTCCAGAAAATTACAATTTACAACAAACCGAGCCCGAGTCTAAAACTGCCGTCGGGTTAAACCAATTCGAAAAGGTACACAAAACCTATAAAACTGTAACTAATAAAAACTTTTCAGTTTTAATTGAGAATAAATCTCGGCCGTTGTGAAGTTTTGGCAACAAAACACAACTCTTTAAATTAAATAAAGCGAGTTTTTAACTCTTTGGTAATTCCTAGTTCATACATATTTATAAAATCGAGGTAACCTATAAAAATTGTTTGTCGAAATAAAACAATTTGTGGATAAAGTTTTGGTTTGACCTGGTCGGGGCGACCGCGGAACACGAGTAAAATATTAGAAGTAGATAGAGAACTGCCAGTCATTTACATAGGCGATGCCTGGTCGGGAATGTTTAGTTACTTTGGACGAAATAGTCAATTAGAGTGTATTCGGTGTAACAGAAATTTAAAAATTATAATAGGTTTTCTAAAACATAGCTAACTTTAAATATGTCTAAAAAACAAGTATGTTAATTTTTCTAAATTAAAAAATGTTTCTAAAAGCTGTTTATTTCGTTTGAGAATAACACTAAAGCCTGTTTAAACAGAAATATTTTTTAGTTAAAATATTTATTAATTTTTTTATAATATATGTGCAAAAGTTTAAAATAAATAATTAAAGTTACAAATTACACTTTAAATGTAATCTTTTGATTTTTACCTTATATAAGCGTGATGATCTTATAACAGATTTGGATTTTAAAGCTGGCAGTGAGTGTCTGCCAGTATGCAGAAGAAATATCACCAAAATTTAAAATGTAATCAGGTTTAAAAAACCTATTTAAAATACAAAACATTGAAATACATTTTGAATCCTTAAATAGTAAATTATGATAAGGTGTGTTATATGAATAAAACAATAAAACACCTCGTTTGAAGGAGATTAAAAATACCCAGATTATTATGTTTATATATAAATATATATATATATATATATATATATATATATATATATATATATATATATATATATATATATATATATATATATATATATATATATATATATATATATATATATACATATATATATATATATATATATATATATATATATATATATATATATATATCTTCAATTATTTATACATACCTAAAAAACCTTGACACTTGTCAATGAAAAATATAAACATTTAACATCTTTCGTTTTCGCCTAGTTATCGTCTCTTAACACATATTATTTTAATTTTAAACAAAAGACAAAGATATTTAACATTTTTGTTTAAACAAGTATTTAGGTTATATGTACCGGGCTTTCTGAAACAAGCATGGCATCACGTCTAAAGTAATTTTAATTTTTTTTTGTTTTAATACTGAAAAAAAGGTTTATTTGTTCTTTTTTAAAATTATAAAATGGAAGCTAATGCAATGATTTCCAGTTAAACCACAAAAAAAATTTTATAAATAATGTCGCAAAGATTACAATTTCTAAAATGTTTATATTTTTCAGTGGAAGTTGGAAAATAAGCTTAAAACTAAATCCTAAACAGTTTTGTCTTATTTTTTTAGATATTTTAACTTCTAACCTTTTTCTTTTTCATCTTCTCCTCTGGGAGCCCTCTGATTACCTCCTGAGGCAGCCTCTCTGTCACCCACTTCCCATTATCTTTTATACCAATCCTCACTACTAGCCTTGTTCCTTCTACAAGTCTGTATAACCCCGAGACTGATTGGTTAATATATTCCTGTGGGCTCATTTCCGCTTGCCCAAATAATGCCTGACTTTTACATTCAATGCTTTACATTCTGCACAGGATATGGTAGGCTGTTTCTTCCCTCTTCGTACATTCTGCAACTTGGGTCCTCATTGTTTGAGCCTATCTTGTGTAGGTGTCCTCTTAGATTATCGTGCCCTGTTAGTAACTCTACTGTTATGCAAATTTTTTCCTACTATGTCTGAGTAGTTCTTCCTTCGTTCTTTGGATGGGCCCTTATGAAGCTTTTTTTTCATGCCTAATTCTACTGAGGTTTTCCCAGTATTCCTCGCTGTGTTTGTTTCGATCCATTCCCCTGGTTTGGCTTTCGTGCTATGAAGTTTCATTACCCAAAGGCAGGTTCTGGTCTAAAGTATGGTGTGGATGATCCTGTCTTGCAAGCTCATCCGCTTTTTCGTTGACTTCTATTCGAATGTCCTGGTACACAAGAGAGTTACTCTGGTTGCGTTCTCCCAGGACTTCCAGTTCTTTTGGCATTCCCATGTCAGCTTTCTTGGACGTTACCTTGGGTTTACTAGTGCTCCAGTGATGCTTGGCTGTCTGTTATTATGCAGATTCGCTTGTTTTTATAAGCTGTTATTTTCTTGCATGTGCAGTAGTACATACATTTCCGTTTGAAAAACAAAACGGTGTGTTTCTAGAATGAAGAATTGTGACGGCTGCTCCAGTTTCCTTGCTCGGTTTTTGGAACCATCCGTATACCAGATAATGTCTCCAATCAGCCGGGAGATCGGGTTGCCACTCACCTCGATCTGAAATTTTTACCTCGGTTTTTATTAAATGAGTATTGGGAAATATCTGGTCTGTTCCCTCGTTCAGGATGTTGCCGCAAACCT